>WSZQ02000015.1:903383-914143 GCA_019419845.2 Weissflogia rhopalogaster
GCTACGAAGTAGACGTCCATTTTCGTGTGCATATCACACGCCTGCATTGAATGTGCATACGTTTCGACGAATTCCTCCTTCACAATGAAAGCACAACGGCATTCGTCCTTCTAAAAAGAAGGCTAACATATACAGCTATGTAGATAATATGTCCAAGAAGTGTTTATAATTAGTTATTGTCAGATATTCAGAATTAAACTAGATGTAATCGTGGATTCGGAGAGGTTTTAATTTAAAAATTCCTGAATATAAAGGAAGAGGACTTGGGGGCTAAAAATGCAACAAAAATTTAGACAACATATTTGATAATAGTTTTATGCCCTAAGAGTGGCTGTAATAGGGTTGTCGGACATTCAGAATGTGGTTATTTCTTCGATAAAAGCGAACAACATTAAGCTGAAGGAAAGTCCACTCGAGCGGCTTGTTTCCACTTGCAGCCACCGACTACACAACGTCCACCTAAGGGCAAGTTTCTCGCCGACATAGCTGTTGCGTGAGGCGTAGGTCGAGCACGAAGAAGTAGAGACGAAACCCGACCATCTCTCCTTCCCCTAATTCTATAGCGATTCAAGGTATGAGCAGCATTCCGCTCCGATGACTCCCCGGGTTGCTATGCCCATCGTTTTGGAATTATATCAATATTCCGGAATAAAGGCGGTGCAAGGCAAAGGGCGTAGAAGCTGGTGTGATCGTAATCTGGACGCGCTACCTATACCTACGACACCGATGCGATTTTGAAAAGGGCGGACGAAGAATCGTGACCGACTTTGCGCTTCCGCCCTAGACGCTCTATATATATACACACCTTGTCGCCCGGCGCCTCCATCATCGAGGCGAAAAACGCCATCGGGATTTTCGAATCGCAGCAGGCTGTATGTGAGACACGTGTACATATTGCGAATTGAACCCCTAGGTTGTGGATGCAGGCGGGGTTGGCGGCGCGGTTGGGCAACAATATTGACGCGGCCCCCCGGCTACAAACAGGGATTGTCATCTCTGGATGCGCTCTGCGCGTACGAAACGCTAACAAACGGTCGTGCGCTCCACCGCCGCCGACTTCCCATGCCGCCAAATCACTACCCCCCCAACCCTACCCCGATCCGTTCGTCGACAATGGACGCACACGACACGTTCAGTAATGGCGTACTTCCGGCCTGCTACTACATGATGGCAGCAACGTTGCGATGATAAATGTCGCGCCAGCGCCAAAAACTTATTATTATGTGACGTCTTTCAAATTTATCTATCTAATTACAACACGTACATGAAGAGGTTATCAATAATATGAAATTGTTGAGGTTAGATTGTAAAAAAAGTTAGTTTTGTTCTGGACAAAGGACTGATCGAAGGACGAAACACTATTATCCATGTTAATAGTTTAGGTTTAGTCACAGCTACATTTTCAGCCAACTATAACTCTCCATGAACTGGCGGGTGGGTTTTGGGAAAAGGGTTCGGACTGCAACGTTTCAATGCGAATCTATTAATCAGTTGGCTATTTAATTTAAAACCGGATACCCCAGAAATCGTATTGAAACAATGCTTATTGGCGATGGAGTAAAGTTTGGTGGAAATCGCTGAAATAGCAGCCGGACACTCTTTCTGTGTATTGGTTAGGAACGATAGGGGGCGATATAAATGAAACAAACGCTACACGTAAACATGATCAGCAAGAAGCGACACATAACGAACGAAACAACTATTCGTGCCTGTAGCTTCTCTCTCTCTCGGTATATCCAGCAAAAAACACTTTATACAAATCTTCCCTCTCTCTAGCACCGCACTGTTTGCGATTGCGTTTTCTGCATAAAACTGCCAATCGAATCGAACAAACACTTTTATCGCACAGTGAACAGTGAAACAGGAATGACAGGAGAAACAGGAGCAGATTCCCAAAAACCCAAAAAACACTGTCGAAATAACAGCGCAGTTACCAATCGAATTGAATCGAAATGTGCGCATTCATAATTTCATTTCATTTGCAAAATTGCGAACGTTTGCACGTGCGCGTATTATATAATGAAACAAAGAAAATATGCCGCTGTTTATTACGCTAAAGGCGGTAATAATATAACGCGATACGAAATCCAACAAAAGAAAGAAAAAATCATCCAAATCAAAGAAAAGAAAACTCTCGAAATTCTTGCGAAGTGAAAAGAGATACAAAGAAACATTTCCGTATCGTGTGATATAAAAAAAGACAGCGTTACCTTACGGTAGATATGAAAATAAGAATTGCTTGATTAAAATAAATTCGTCCTGGGAAGTTATACGCATATTATTGTTCTCTCGGCATGCTGGCTGGCCTCGTCAGAATAATATAGAATTTAAAATAAAATTGGATAAAGACGCGCATTGCTGCATGGGTATGTATACTATGCAAGAGATGCGCAAAAGGGAAGAAAAGCTTCGCGAGTGTAAAGCTGTTTGGCGAACCGAAAGAACGAAAATATTATTTCTTTAAAGCGACACACTTATATATGAAGGCAAAGGCTCGCCGCGAACTTCTTTCTCCCTTCACCCATACATACATACATCCACATCCTCAGGCATATACACGTTCACACACAATAGTTTAGTGTAAACTCGACTCGTTTTATAATTTCTAAGGGAAATAAATGCGAGTCTGGTCTGGTTCTCTGTTACTTCGGCGCCGCCACCGCTGCCTGCTCATGGAAAAAGACGCTTTGACTTTGTGGGCGCAAAGACGGCTTCTTCTACCGCCTCTAAAACACATTCATCCACACATACACATGCACACCTTAACATGCATACCCACACACATTCAAGCACATACTCGCACATAGTCCTAAAGAGAGACATACAGAGAGACGCACATACGATGCATACTTTGCGCATAGAAAACTACGGACCTTTTGCAAAGTCGTCCTCGAAGGTTTTTCGCCGAGCGATGATATGAGAGTGAAGACAAAAAATTGCGAGGAATGGCTGCAGGGGCGGGGTGGAAGGAAAATGCCCGCGCGAATAAAACACAGACGTGCAAGGAGGAAGGAAGGATGTGTGACGGTGTGGGGTACGCATGTGAGGAAAAAAGCTCAACAATACCCGCGACGACAGCGGTGGTGGTAGCGGTATGGCTATGCCTCGACGGCGGTTGGAGCGGCGGAGAAGTTATAGAGAGCGTACTTCTTTGCCTCGACGACGATTTTCGTCGAGCTTAATATATGGAAATGTGGTCGAAAGAGCCTCGAATGCTTTCGCGCTCTGCCGCCCCCGACCATGATACACACACACACCCACATACAAACACACTCAAATACAGACGTATATACAAACACAGGGGTATGTATATGTATATACGAAAACGAGTGGGTGCATGTGTTTGTAGATAATAGGCACAGGGAAAAGCAGCCACAGCTATCGGCAACACTTTCGTTATCGTTGCCGAAATGTACCGCAACCGCAGTCGACGAATTTATTTCCGTTATCCGAACGGAAAACACCCCGAAAACCCAATACCGCCATTAGTGAGGCAAGCCGACGGTTTGATAGATAGGTAAACCTAACATAGGTGGATATTTCGTAGTCTATTATACGGGTTGTCAGAAAATATTTCTGTTTTAAAGAAGTGTCATTAAATCTGTGGTTTTTCTTTTCTTAAAATTTGCAACCTGCACAACATTTTTTTTCCGAAAACTTTCGTGGCAGTTACAAAATAGTTACTAAAAGTTACAAAAGATTAAATATACATCTTACTCAATGTTATTATTTAGCAATATGAAATGAGATATTTTCAAAAGATAATACTGAGTAACTCTCTATATATTTATTTGAGGTTTTGGGCAGTTAACCGATGGTATTTTTACATTTTCATGTTAATTTCTCATTGTTAATTTGTTTTGCAATAAAATCCTTATTTTGTTTTCATTAAAAGTTTTGGCAGATTTATAGAGAAATTAAGCAAAAATTATACTTATACATGTTGATTAAATATGAAAAGTTGAATTTTCCTCTTATTTACTACTAAATCTTAATTGTTACAAGCAAAACAATATTTGTAGGAATAATTAGAAACTTAATATCTGACTGTAACAATGGATTTGTTATTGTAAAGCAATTTCTTTTGATTTTCTTACAGATAAGTAACAAAATACATCATAAAGTAGGTTAAAACATCAAAACAGATGGTTTTCGAGGTTGAGGATCACCTCAAGAATGGAGCAATTTGCTTGCTGCGCAACGAACCGGATAATCTAAGTTTCGCCAGAAAGCAGTTTTAGCTAAAACTTGGCTAAAACATTGCACACAACAGCCGGGGTGTACTGATGCCGGGGATAGTAAAAGCGGTGTGGTCGCAAGCCCGTCTGAAAATTACAAGTTTCCCGGCACCAAATTAATAATGGCGTGTAAATACTCTTGTTCCCGCGACCGTACACGTATATGCACATCAAATTCCTCTCCTTACACCTTATACTCACTCATTGTATGTGCCAAAGACAGGTTTACATTATCCTTTAAATTATTCCCTCTAATAAGTAACTATAACAGGAAATTTGCAATTTCTGATAGGCAACTACAAAAAGTTTGTAATTGATAATCGTTTGAAAATTAGTGTTTGAGTGTAAAACCCTAAGAAACCGAAATGTGTATAAAACTCAATTACGCCAATAAAAAACCCCTCCGGCATGTTTTTGCCGCCTAAATGAAATAGTAAAACGTCGAGGAAGGGGTGCGAAAAGTTAAACGACTTCCAGCCAAGGTTATGAAGTGCCTGAGGCTGGGAACGATCCGCATGCCAAGATAGTGTCATTTCCGGGGGAGGAGAGCATCATGGATAGTAACACTCTTTCGCCTCTCGCCTTTCAGCTGTTTGGGTCCTGGGTGTCGGGGCGAGGATGAGCACCCTTGCCAAAAATACGCGGCGACAATTTCGCACGCTCCAACGCTTTCACCGGCTAAACTAAACGCAATCAACAACTTTTATGCGACGACGCGTCGCGCGCAAAATTACACACCGTCATCTTATATATTGTAACGCACAATTATCCACCAACCGCTCGCTCGTGTCGCCAGTTTTAAATCCACAGTCATTAACTAAAAGTTCACTGCATAAGTGCGCCTTAATTTACTCCTGAAGGCATCCCCAACGGTCATCATTCTACTCGCTGTACGTTAGAAGCACTAGAGAGCTTTTTTATATTCATCTTACTTTGCACAAGCAACTTCTTATTATATTAATCAGGAAAAAAGAGGCATCTTAAAATGTTTTTCAAGTTTAATTACACAAGTAGAATTCCTTTCTGCTTGCTTAGTGTTTAAGCTTGGAAGAAGGGAGTTTAGGGCGTTATTAAACAGTTGAAAAGCCTTGTAAAAACAATCGTCATGTTGGTGGTGCTTCAAAGTGAGGTTAGATAGCGTCAACTTGTGTATTTATCCGGAGGGAATCCCTCGGTGGTCGGATATAAATGCAAACATGCCGCCTCGTGCGCGGGATGCAAGTTGAAGGAAATATTAGAAATTCAATTTCGTGTGCCGTGATCTCGTCGGGCAGATATACTCTGCAAAGTCGGAAGTTAAGCGTGAAAGCGAGGGATGCGTGATGGATGCGGCCCGGAAGCTCGGAATTGTCTCTTCGGTGGGCCGCCTTAGTGGTGGCGAAGTGGAGGGGCCGCATACGGAATAAGAAATAGGTTTAATATAAATCGGAGTCTCATTACCAGTTAATGACAGCGCTTCCTCATCAGTAATGCAGCTGCCTCGCACCCGACAGCGACGCTGTGAGCCGGCAACGCTCCCTCTCTGTACGGCCGTCATTTATTTTACATCCACCTCTCTCTCGAGCCAGCCGAACCGCCCAGAAACCCCCAAACCACCCCATCACCGTCTGCTATTTGCGTCCTTGCAATGTGTATGTGTGTTGGTGTGTCGCGCTCATCCATCTCGCGCAGATCCCGACTGGTCGCGGCAGCAACATCATTAGCAAGTTGAATTATGGATTGTTTGCGGCCTTTGAAATGTGTAAATCGAATTTATATAACATGATATTGTTATTGCATTCCATGGAAATAAAACAGGGGTTGTTTCTCATACCTATAGCCTCTAGCAAAGCCATAAACAAGAACGCAAAATATTTCCCAGAGTTATTTTCAACACAACAAATATTCATTGTTTCGTTAATTATTTACCGGCCCGGTTACGACCCTCCAAAAGTTGCCAACTTGTCAACATGTGCAATATGTAATCTTCATTGTGAATTTATTATGTTTCCCAATGTACAGACAGATAGAGGGACAAAAAGGAATAAAGAAAGAGGGATCAAAACATATATATATATATTGCCATTGATACCCTTAGAAAACACAAGACCCTCCAAGGAAAAACTTGGAAGAGTACAGAATAGTTCCCTGTGTTATGATAGCTAGTATTCATATAAGATAAGGCTTGCAAATATAATTGGCAGCAGTGTTATGTAAGTTTCCCGCTTACACAGCAAATTCTTCTCGGCTGACAGGCCGTGGGTTCCATCTGACAAGAGATGGGTTTTGCATGCCGTTGCTTGGGTTTTCGAGTGTCCTCCCTCCTACACCCTCTCTAGTCACCAGTCGCCAGTCGCCGCATGCGAAAACGTACACACAAGTGTTTTCCTCGCTTTGTATCGTGGACATGCCCCGTCACGCGTCGCACAAATTCGAGGGTGCTTCGCTCTTTGCACATCTTTCCGAAGTGCACTCGAAACCACTGGCACACACCAACACGTTCGCACGCAGGCCAGCAGCAACCCCGCACTGGCGGCGATGATGAACCTCCAACCGCAATCCGCTTCTATACATTATTGTAGTTTTTTTTTGTTGTTGTTCCGAGGATGAGGGGCTGTGTGGGTGTGTAAAGCCCGTCTGCAGCGTGGGTTGTTGTGCGCCGTCCGCATTATTCTTACAGCAGTGTCGCGTTCCTTCGTTTGCGGAACGTGCGCCGAACAAAACGCCACCATCGTGTCAAGGATTTTTTTGTTATGTGCGCTCCAGCGCGCTCAGCCAATACCTTGCCAGAACTTGCATTTCGATGCTGCCAAGTGCTTCGGGGATGCTGCTGCTGGTGGCACTGACTAGTTGTTGTCCCACCCGGAGAAAAAGTAAACACAAGGAGGTGCCATACGAAACGTTGATTTACACCTACTTTAATATACTAGATCTTCGTAGTATATAAGACCTAGGAAGTGGCTAGAGTCTAGGATGAATTGAAGAGTTTCTTTTACTAGCCAAGGTTTTTCTCGGGTAAAAATAAGGAAAGAAAGTCAATGATTTATTATGGCTGAAATGCTATAATTTACTAAAACTAAATTATAGGGTCGTTCAAATAAGTCTGTATGATAGTAGTTGATAGTAGTGAATGAGCTAGGAAAAATCATTATAAAGTACTTGCTCTCAAATAGGCTAAAACTAAGTTTAAGTTTTTAGTACTTTAAAATTGTTATTTCATTATTTCAAGAAATATAGTCACTGCTAATTATAAGTCAATTCCAAGTAAGAAAAGACTTAGATTATCTTCATGAAAGCTTAGAAAGAAAATCAATAATCTGTTGTTGCCTATTGTTAGCACAATAACATTATACTAACAATACGGTTATAAAAAAGAAAAGATTGATTGCGTTTTTGGAGGCTCATCGCCGTCTTTTCACACGACAATTTCGTTGTGGTTTTGTATCGACACGCGTGTGCATCGGATGTATAGAAATTACAGATTCGCATTGTCGGAAAAAGGTCGAACTCAATGGAATGAATTCGCTTCTTGCTCGCCGGACATGAATCAAACCCAATTTGTAAACCATTGTAACAAATATAGATAAATTACTGATTTGGCTGGCGTTTCCTTTATTTTCCAACCCAGCACACTATCCAGAACACAGACATTCAAAATGCGACATTCTTTATCAGCATTTTTCGTTATAAATTTAGCACAGAACAGAGTACTCCCAGTTTTGCACAGCTCTGCTCAGCCCAACACAGCTCTTTACAGCTGTAGGCAAAAAGAAGAATAAATGCACACGTCGCATCGCATTATACATCCATCATTTATCCAGACATGTTGGAGCGCAAGGAATTACAATTTAATGATGAGGTGATATCGCTGCAACGTGCGACAAGAAACTACGTCATGACGGTGCATGTTCGATATAATAAAATATGCTTTTGACACTCGCTTTGGGGGTTGGTGAGAGGAAATGGAGGAAGGGGGGAAATCACGGGATGGTCGGCGCATCAAGATTTTAGCGGTTCATTCGCGATGCGGTGGCGTCATGCAAGCGAACGAAACGTTGGTTTCGGTGGGATGAGCAAGCAGGGTTTCGTCGAACAAACGCCCGAAGCGCAGAGATAATGCCATGGCGTAGTGGAAAACCAGTGTCTTTCGTCCTCTACCAAGCCCCCCCCGAGTCGAATACACTCGATCCACCTCACGAGATTGCCGCCACCCGCCTGCGCTCGCGCGAGAGCTCGCCAGTAAATTTGCATTTCGACAATTATTCAAAGCACGAACCGACATCCGAATGTGTAACAACTTGTGGCGCGTACAACCATCGCCCATTCGTAATTGGGAAATATTTAATACGACCGAGCAAGATAAGCCAGCAATTTTCGCTCGGTGCGTTTCGCGACAAACATCGATTTTGCATTTCTGTCGCTCTGGTGTGGTGTGTGGTGTGGGTGACCAGCCAGCCTCATCACCCATCTTTAGCACAACAGCAATGATTACAAAATGTTAGATAAACACTTTTCAAACACGAACAAAACTCGACAACACCGTTAAGTTGTTAGCCAGAAAACATTTGAACTTATTCGAGGGGTTTCTGCAAAGCCGCACAAGAAACACACTCGTGTCATGTAATTTCCCTTGAGGAGAAGGCGACCTGAATACACACACACACATACACACACACACACACACACACACACACACACACACGTACTCGTCCTCTACTTCTACAGAAATTTCTACCGTGGAAAGAGCTGCGAGGAAACGCAAGCTCAATAATTTTAATATTTAAAGACGCACTGACAGCCGCAGAATTGACGCCAGCGATTTGCAAAATCTCGGTCGCGAATGTGCGCCGCGTGCACTCGGGAATATGAAAGCGTATAAATATTGAAAGATGCGACTACGGGATAAGCCGGTGTGGTGTGAAGGCGCCGGGATGCAAGCGCATAGTCATAGTCGTTACAGAACGCCCGCTCCCGTCGCCGACGCTTTATTAAATTGAAAACAAATGCCGTCGCGAATGGCATTAGGACAAGTTTACCTTTAACGACAAACGCAAGACACATTAAATTATGCTGCCTAGGGAAAAGTTTCCCACAAACACTGAAATGATAATTGTATTATAACTGTCTAACTTTATCTGCATACAGTAGTGTCTTCGAGAAAACTTTTCGCATTACGTTATTTATTTTATTTCTTTCGAAAGATTCCTCTTTATTTATTTTGTATGCAAATAAGTGATTTATTTTATAGAAAGTTAATTTTTGCATGTTTTTATTTTGAAAACGATTATTAAATCAAATTTATATAAATGGATTTATTTTACATGTTCATTACGTTCATTTTATGTTTATAAATAAGACAAAAAACTAAATGAAGATTATTTATAATGAAGAAAAAGGAAAAACAGTGTGTTAATGTTTACCGGATATTAGTCCATGTGGTTAGGTGGAGATTTTTTTAAATTATTGTTTGCAAAACTCATATTTTGTTATAAGTTTATTAAATTTTCTAAAGAAAATTGGCACGATATTTGGTGCCGAAATCGTAATTTCGTAAAAATCGCAAAAGAACCTACGAAGATCTTTATTAATTCTACGAAATTCGAAATTATTTTCGTAATTCAGGACTAATTTCTTATAACTTCGGCAATTGTCGGTCGATTAAACTGAAATTTTGACATTTTCTGACTCTGGTATTCCTAGTATTGTGATTAAAATTTGAAGAAAATCAATGAACAAATTGTGAAGTTGTGAGCCTTTCTCGCTTCACATACGTTTATTTTGTACTCTAGATCTACACTTGAGCGGTATAGAGTTTTGTTTCTGAATTTTTCATTGTTGTTGTGTGAAAAACACGTGTTTTGTTTGATTTTATATAATTTTCTAAACAATCGGTACGTTATTCTGCGTTGAAAATGCAATTTGGTAAAAATCAAAGCAGAAACTACAAAGTTCTTCGTAATTAATTGTTTATAACTTCGGAAATTCTAGGTCGATTGAACTGAATGTTTGATATTCTATGACTCAAATATTTCTAGTATTGTGATTAAAATTTGGTGAACATCTATGAAAACATTGCAAAGTTATTAGCGTTTTTCGCTTTGCATTCTATATTCCACGTTTACGTACGAAATTGAGCAGTGTAAAATTTGATTATGAATTTGTGTTTTTATTGTTTGTAAAACACCTGATCTGTTATGGTTTTATTAAAGTTTCAAAAAAATTCTCGCGTTATTCGGCGGACAGTCGATTAAGCTCATGTAACTCAAGTATTCTTAGTGATGTGTTTAAATGTTGGTGAACTTCTATGAAGAAAGTGTGAAGTTATTTGCTTTTATTCGCTTTGTACTTTTTTTATTGCAGGTCTGCAATTGAAATTGTGCTATTTTCATTACATCAGATAAGAAACTACAAAAGTTCAGTTATAAAATTACTATCTACTACATAAAATACCTAAACTTAATCATTACAGTCGAAATTGTCTCTAGAAAAAGGAAATAAAGTGTGTTAATGTGAGTCGGATATTAGTCCCCATTCTAAGCGTTC
>WSZQ02000015.1:914243-924471 GCA_019419845.2 Weissflogia rhopalogaster
CAGTCGAAATTGTCTCTAGAAAAAGGAAATAAAGTGTGTTAATGTGAGTCGGATATTAGTCCCCATTCTAAGCGTTCAGGTTAGGTTTGGTAGACAATAGAAAAGCCGAAAATGAGAAGTATTTTAAATTGGATTTCATGATTCTATTTGGAGGAAAATCCAACGGACGTAGAGCGAAACCTAGAGCGACTAATACCATCCTAAGCCGTGTCGATTTTTTGTCGGTTTATGTATCATCCGACTCTCTTTTTCCGCGCTATGAAGACGGATAATCTAAGGGTTTGGGGTCTGAGATTCGTGCCCCTGCCCGGACCGCAACCTAAACGAGAATCGCAATCATTTTATTTAATAGTCGGGTAGATTCGCTATTATCTCGATGGTGATTTCTCGAACGGGCGAGAAAGTCGATCTTCGGCATACCGAGAATAACTCCAAGACGACAAACCCACCCCCAGAGCCGTACTCGCAGTCTCTTCTCGGTCCACCCGTACGGCTCGCCTGCGCTGTCTTCGCCGCCTCCAACCGCAGAATGCTTGCAAGGCGATTGCCAGTAAATGCGGTCTGCTATCAGGGGTTTGTTTGCCAAAACGCTGAGCGTTTCCAAGCACAATGCGAGAAACGCACTCGAGGGCAAAACTAGGCAATTCCGGCAACCCGCCTCACCAACCCCCCTTTCGAGATAATTAATTACAAAAATAGCCGCCGCTTTTCGACACATTTGCTGCCTCCACTTGTAGCTCCCTCGACTTACCAAACTGGTACTACATTAATAACATTGTGTGTGATAAAGCGTAAAACATCGCCGCCAATCTGCAACGGTTTTGCTGGAATTCAAGGAGGAGGAGGGGGTGGTATTTTATGGCGGGGGCGGCAATTAGCGTGAAGCACACCACGCTACCGAAAACCTGCAGTTCTACTCAGAAACGCCCGCAGACGGTGTCGATATTTCACAATGTAATAACTGAATTAAGAACGAGCGTGAACATAAATACGGACTTCCTGCAGCGTCGCTCGACGCTGTGAGGTGGTTGGAAGCAGTTGAAGGCGGTTGGCGGCTGTGGCAGCGGCGTCTGGGGCCCACCCGGTAATAGATAACGGCGCCTGAAATTGCTATTGAGCTATCGACGGCGACGGAGGGCAGCACGCATTCATGCAATACCTATTCATTTTATATGCGCGATAAAAATTGCGAGTTACCTCGGCCATGCTTGGAAACTTTCCAAATTAATGCCCTTTCCATATTTCCATATTTCCATACAATTTAATACGATAAAGTTAACACCTTGTCATATCTATATTCGAAGTCGAGCTTGGCAACTACTTGCGGAGTGAATTAAGATTCTTAACTTTCGATGCCTTTGTGGAATACTACACTCTTTCGAGCGCATAAAAATGAAAAACGACCGCGCTGAGTCGTCCCCAGAACGGCAATATAATAAATACAAGAATGATTTCCTCGGCATTACGCATTCAACAGAACGGAAGCATCAAAATGCGATTCTTTTCGTTTTTGCCTTCCGCAGTTTCACATTCATTTTTCGTTGCGGGTCGGAAATGTATGCACGCGGAGCGTATAAGTTGTAATACTTGACGTTTTATGGCCCCCGAGATAAAAACATTGAAGGGGCATAAAACCGAGCGCGGCAACTACTCATTGCCGCCGGCTGGCGACATACTAAAAATATTGCCCGGCATAAGAAGGAACTCGTTTTTTCGGTGCGACAGCAACAATATTGGAATGGGTGCCTACAACAAACTAGTTTGTCGACGCGTCGAACGGAGAAAAAGAAATCCAGCTCCGTGATTAATTGTTTATAATTTCGGTAATTCTCAGTCGATTAAACTGAAATTTTGATATTCTGTGAGTCAAGAATTGTGAAATTATTAACGTGCTTGGTGTTATATATTATTTTGCACTTTTACATTTAAAATTGGGCTGTGCTATTCGGTGCTCAAAAAGTAAAGTGTTAAAAATCGAAGCAGAGCCTACAAAGTTCGTAATTCGTGATTAATTGGTAATAATTTCGGTAATTCTCAGTCGATTAAAATGAAATTTTCATAATTTATGCCTCATATCAGCGAAAACTAAAAACACTAGCATTGACTTATTCTTTTGAAAAGAAGTTTTTACGAGGTCTTTTTATGACATTTCAATATTTCCCTTTGTTTCAAATTTTTACGACGTACAAAAGTGATTATTACTATTATTTGATAGTTTTCTAGTGTAATTTATGTATTTATGAAAAAAAATCCTGTGGAATACGTGAGACTGACAAGCAGTACATTTTTGTTGTTGCAAATGTTACAATAGCGAGAAATTAAATGTCAGGCGCGCGCGCCCGCCATAAATTTAAACAATTTAAATCTAATTAAAGCGTTAATTCGGCACGAGGCGATTTGCGTCACTCCGAATGCAAATGCCAACCACAACTACACCGTGCACCGCCGCCGACGCCGCCTCCCAGCCTCCGCCACCGAGCAATGAGTAACGCACTGCATGTATGCACCACTGGCTGTGGTTTTTCGGGCCTCGACCGCCGTGTAAAACGTTGCGCATCGTCGGTCAGCATGCATTACAATAAAATAACTAATTGACAATTTAATGTGAGGAATAATTGCTTGTTTGTGCGTTCGGTTCAATTTGCTTCAATTGGCTTCCACTGGCCACCACTTGGCCACTACTAGCCGGTTGGACGAATGAACCCAGTGGGCCGAGAAACGAAAAAAATCGAATTAATGTCACTCCGTCACGCTGCCCCCCTTCGCAGTGGCACTGTGGCATCTAGGGTACATCACGCTTGGTCAGGTAGGATAACGCTTCAAGTAAAAAGTGCTAAATAATGCATACGGTTGTCAGGTGGATGTAGCCCAATATAACCTCGAAATTTTGCCTAATATCACGCAGATGACGTCACTTTCGGCTTGTTGTGAGACACCACCATGTCCCTCTGCCCTCCTAACGGCAAGCTATTAGTGGGTTAGGGTTAGTATAACACAAACAGGCAACGCAACGAAATGGAATATTATATGGAAATCTTGTAGGGACTCTCCGAGTTGAGGTTATGCGAATGCGCGGCGCAGATGTACGAAACGATTTTAACCTTAAAGCAAGCTGCTTGCTTCGCAAACCCAAGCCCGTCTGTTTGCGGACCCAAACGATCATTATACATGGAAAGGATGCATAATGTTATCTCCTTCAATACTAGTTCAAAATTTTCTACATTTCAACATTTTCGTCCGTGAAAATTTCCTGCGTGTCTAAAGTTATTTAGCTTTTTAAATTACTATAGTCTCTTCTGTGAATCGTAAAATTTAATTCCATAATTTCCTCTCAGCCGGTTTTTGCAGTGATAACTTACGCAATTCTTGGAATCGCGTCAAAAATGTTTGCGCATTATGAGATCGCCGTTTTGCCGGTGCGGTGGGGGCGGGAATGCACGACACACTCGGAAAATTATTGCACTCCCCTTAGCGCGTTCTATTCTCGACATCGATTTTTCCTCCGGCTGCACAAAACTCGGAAAAATACGAAACGCGGTCGAATATTTTCCTTCCATTATAGTCGTACCGACTTCCTCACTCCTCGCCACGAATTTCGAATCAAAATGACAAACTTTACGGGCCCCTTGTTGCATGCAGGATACAATAAAACCATTTTTATGTCATTTCCAATTTGCGTCGCCCGTATCTATCGTAATAATCGTAAATTTGCGATGCGTTTTTACTCACCGGCCCAAACTGTTCGAAGTAGCTTTTGACATCCTCGAGGGTTGTGGGCGCCGACAGGCCTCCAACGAATATTTTTTTCGTCCTGGTTACCATCTGAAAAAACAAACAAACACATTAATCACCAAATTCTGCCCAAAATAAGCTCTTAAATATACAAGTTCAACGCGAGAAAGTTTGCCTAGGAAGAGTTTCGAATTTGGGCTATGAATTAAGGTAGGAAATCGGGTTAAGAAGGGTAAGAATGAATAAGAAAAGGGAAGAATGAGTAAGTAAGGGTACGAATGAGGAAGAAAGGATAATAATGAGTAAGAAAGGGTAAGAAATGAGTGAACAAATTAAGATTCTGCTGTCCTCAGCTTGAAAATTTTCTCTTACTTAACAAAAATAGAATCGCGGCGCCGCGCGCGAGTGATAACAATGATCAAACATCAAAAACGAGCAGATATTCCTCGCTAAACTTCCCCGGCGCATGTATACATAAGCCCGTCTAATTTAAAACTCTTTCTTGGGGAGTTTCTTCACGCTTTGCCGAAGACGAACGAGCGTGGCATTCGTCTACTTTTTCCTTCCTCAATCTTCTACCTCCATTCCTCCATAATTTGTCTATGGGTATGTGTATCGTCTGCGTATACATCTCTCTGAGTGCATGTATATGTGTAGGTGTATATGTGTGTGAGAGGGCGTAGAAGGCTTGGAATCAGTGGGCTTCTAGGATGAGCGCACCCAAAGTGGGCGAACACCAGCTGGGGAATTCAGTTAACGCTATGTAAATATTTTAGTTGAAACTTTTTCTTGTGCGAAGCAAAAGCAGGCTGTGAATTTTCCTGCTGTATCTGACCATCATTAAGTGTGACTACACAAATCCGAGAAGGTGCCACCCACCCACACTTCCGGCAGCGTATTGACTACTCAGCAGGAAGAAAGTTTTCCACCCCTGCAGAGAGAGAGAGAGAGAGAGAGACGTATGCATTATTTATACTCCATAGCATGTAGATTAGATGTAGGCGTGAGTGGGTATCGTGGGCAACGAGGGCATCGAAGGAAATTAATTTATGAAGTTAATGTCTTGCAAAATGCGCAATTGCAACATTTTTGAACTCGTGGTGCGAGAACAAAAGGATTTTTCGGTGACGTTCGTGGTGGCTATACCAAAAACTGCTTCATCACGCCGCTATATCCACGTGCGCTCTTTATCTCCACGTAATTAAAACGGAAAATCCCTAAAATTTATCTTCACTTCGCTGCAGCGGTAGGACCCACGTCGGAAGGACGAGGTTGCCCCGTTCCTGTGTATATGAATGTGTATGCCGGGTTTTACAGGACGCCAGGCTTTATTCGACGCTTTTTTTTATTATTCTCGCACGGCGTGGCGTGGCTGGGGCGCGTCGTCGAGATATATTTGCATGTATATGAAAGTGCATAATGTTGAGCGAAAAAATTATTTAATTTCGAGGCAAGTGCGCGCCACGCCAGAGCCAGGGCTGCGATTCCGTGTTTTCGCCCACATTCGCGCTGCTATAAAAGTTATATCCCTATTCCAATCCTCATCCTCATGTTCATCCACATCCACATATTCGTCCTCATCCACATTCACATCCTCCTCCTCTTGTTCGTATGGCATAGGAACGTATTTCGCATTTGCTTTGCTCTGCCTGCTGTACATAGGGGATGGGAGCATAAAAAATGCATGCCAAACGGATAAATCTAATTCTCGGCATTGCTTTTCGTGGTGCCGCTAGACGAAAATTGCCGCAAATGTGCTCATTACGCCGCAAATGGCGGTAGCTTAAAATAACTCGCGCCCGCCATTCTATTTGCGCAAGATTTAGACCGAAAACCGGCGCGGCGAGAGTAAAAGAAATCCATGACGGCTCACATGTGCGAAGCAAAATGCATCGATTTTCATTTATTTTAGGGTTACATTAAATTTTAAAATACTGCCTCGGCGATAAATTGAATTGGGCGCTGAATCCATGTATAGACTCTAGTGAGCCGTACATGCCAGTACACTTTTCTTTCCTTTATTTCGTTTCTCGTTTTTTCTTCCGTTTTTTGGTTTATTTTCCCCCGTTTTCTAAGTGTTTTTATCATTCTTTTTCCTCAGTGCTGGCCCGGGTAAGAGTAGGCGTCTGTAAAACCTCCAGAGGATTTCCAGAAGCATCGTAGACTGGGTGATAAGTAGATGCACGACGGTTTGTTTCGGGCTTTTACCAAAAACGCAGCTTCCTTGCAAAACCGGAAGAGATCCCCACTTATAAATAAAACTATTTTCTAACATCCCTCTTCTGCACTTCAACGACAACCGCATACGCTAGGGAGGCGTCTTCCACGTACACCCACACTGTAGAACGTGTAGATTTTCAGGCATTCGGTTTCCAAAACGCGACGTGCGTTTCAGGTTCTGCTTCTGGCTTGAAGAAGGTAGGAATTGGTTATCCTACTCTCGTTTATTGGGGCGCATGCGATTTAAATTCCCGTTGCGCAACCACGCCACTCAAATCTACATAATACAATCTCAATCACTAGGGAGCTAAACTAACATGAAATCGCACTAAAATCAGGAAAAATAACTGTTTGCGTTAAATCGTATAAAAAACAAAAACAACGCACTATGTTGCGATGGAGTGCGTTGGGCTAACCTAATCAGTGATGTGTTTCAAATTAAAATTGGAAACTAACAAATAGCACGCCATTTTGACTGCCATAGCAATAAAACGCGTTTGACGCAATTAAAATAGCTGCAGCGCTGGGCAAGGAATGAAAACGTGAATAAACAGTCGAATGCGAAAGCATTTTAGCTGACGCTGGAGCTTGGAATAGCGTACAAACAAGCACAACAAAAAGCAGCGCTTTGTTTTACTTCTACTTAAAAGCTATAGATTTAATTAAAAAAGTAACTGTGCACAAAGACTTTAAAATCAACCAATAAATATCCCAGGCATTGGCCTCGAATGATCTCGATTTTGGCCAGTACAAACTCACCCCACAGACGGCCTCGGTCGGCCATCTATTTTCGTTGGACAATATAAAAAAAGTTACACAAATCGAAAGCGGGCACAAAAAAGAAAACCCCACAAACAGCCGCTATTGCGATGCATATACACGAAAAAAAGCAGTGTCCATTCATGCGTTCGACGCAAGCAAACGTGCCTTTATTAAAAGTCAACCCCGAAAGATTTCCCGATTCGATGAAGGGATTGGTAGAGAGTGGTAGAAAGTGGAAGAGAGTAGCAGAGAGAGAATGGTGCTGGGCGGGCTGTAGAGGGAAAGGAGAACGCTAAAAAAAATCGCTGTGTACCCGAATGTAAACCCGGAAAAGCAGTCCGCAATCGGAAAATTCTAATTCGACCACAGCGACACACGAAGACAAAAGGAAGGGTTTTCCATTAGCCGCCGGCGACCAACCCTAGAGGGCCGGTGTTTTAATAAGATTCGAATTGATTAAGTGCGTGTAAGGGTGCGTAAAATAGAAACAAAGGGGTAATTAACGTGGTAATGTCGCAGGAGATAAAATATCCTCTTTCCATTACAACCGGGCGACATTTTAATAGAGTTGCAAGAATAATTTCACAAAGAGCAGGACCGTATGAGATACACGTACAAAAATACGATTGTTCCAGGTTGCAGAGCCCCTTGGAGCCACCAAAATTCAAGTCATGCTCACTTTACTCCCTCTAATTAAACACAATCCAAAATTCCCTAGTTTGAAGCTGTAATTACCTTTTTTGACACGCAAACTCGAACGCTAAAAAACATGAATTATGTGTGAGAGATGCGTGTTTTGCAAATGCGTATATATCGGCGTGTACAACACAGCAATTTGCTGGAAATTAATTAATAAGTTCACATGTAACTACAGCACCCCCTCATTCGACGCTGCACGTCATACGGACGAATCTATCTGCGTTTAGGCGTCGGTTAAACTGAAAACAACATTATTCTCGCTGGCTGCGCGTGATATGTGAAGGTTGGATGCATGCGGAGGCGGCATAGTGAGGCAGGGTAGGAGAAGGGCGGCATACATGCGCGCCTGGAACATGTTACTTGATAAATGAGCGAAAGGTTCACCTGCCATGCCCGCACGCAGCTACTTTCCACTCGCTCATGTGGAATACACGTGGCCAAATTATTGCTTTTAAGCTTGCAATAACGTTATTTTATTAAGTATTCTTTAGATTCATCAGTATTTTTGATGCATCAGTGTAAATATTCCTAGTAATAACCTAAGTTATTCTTTAAAAGTAATAACAAAGTCTTCAAACAGAGTAATTTTAAGTTTGCTTAATTATCACCTCATTTTTCAGGTCAAAAATTACATGATTTCCACGATTTCTTCCTCACGGAGTATACTACGGAGTATACTCAGTTATAACTGAAAATGCTTTGAATATTTGTTAACAATTTCATGCATTATTCAAAAGCACAGTGTAATGTTTTCACATTAAATAATTGATATCTCTTGAAAATGGATATTTATATCACCTCATTTTGTGAGTTGCACCGCTGCGTACTCTCTAGTATTCTTAATTTTAATCAAAGACGAAAAACCAAAAGATTTGTGTAAACTTTATAAAATTTAGTTGAATATGTCGTCGAGTATTTTCAATACGAACTTAAGATAGCATACATATAGACAGTTTTTAAATTATAAAGCATTTTTCGTATTGAAATCGACTTAAAATTCGAGAAACATATACAAATACATGTTTTTTAAAAATTTGTTTTGTTTTTTCAATTAACGTCATATTCTAGAGAATTTAATTATCTATAAAACTAGGTGTCACTAAGCCAAATCGGTTCGATACAGTTTTCTCTATCGTGTACGCAAAATTGAAAAACAATGTTGCGAGAAAAACGTGGTGTAAATATAAGAATCCCATATATTTTTATGACCTTTATGAGCCATAATTTCGTAAATACTGCAGTCATCAACTTGCCATGTTTAAGGAATATTCTTAAATGGTGGAGCTATAGATTTGAACTAATTTTATTGCTTTGGCCATGTAAATTTTTACATTTTCTTAATCTTTGGTAACATTTATCTTCCTTGAAGAAATTTTAATGGCCATAATTTATTTTTAACCGATTTTAATGAATATTATATTTTTTATTATATTTTTAAAGTTTTAGGGTTTACATTAAGTTGATAGCATAAAATTTTTTGATTAAAAATGTGAAAATAAGTGAAATTGTAGAATGATTTAGCAAAACGTAGAAATTAATCCGATTACGCCTGCAATTTCATGTGTAATACCGTATGCGGCGGCATGGAAAGGAAATCGAAGAACGTCATACGAAATTAATTAGCAATAAGCGATGCCCATTTGCGATAATACGCTGAAATTCTAGTAGTGAGCGTAAACACTCATTAAATCCGTCGTCGGTTTGGTTGGGCGGTATGAAGGCGCTGGGCGAACGCTGTAGCTTCCAATACTGGTTGCTGCTCTGTATGTGTACGTCGTCGCCCTCGCATTACGGCAATTTGTGATTAATTGCGCTTATTTCCCATCCACTCCACTCGGTCGGTACTGCCTGCTATGAATGCTTGCATGTGGCTGGGGAAATACGTCTCCCAAAATTCACGCCACCTTTTACTTCTGCTGAAAAACGCACCCAGCAAATCGAAATCGTAAATGCAAACGAATTTTTGCTCCCTTCACCGTCCTACATTTCAAACGAACCACAGTTTCAACTCCTAATCGATTTTAATTTAACTAATTTCACCCCCTCATCCTCACCCTCGTCCGAAGGAGGATTGCGATGGACATTCACGAAATCCTTGTAAAAAACGTAAAAAATCGGAAAATAATCACTGTGTGCAAAACATCGGAGACCTGCCGCTTTTCCCTTACTTCGTTTCTTCTTTCCGTGTTTTCGTGGAAAGTACAGAGGAATTTTGTTAAGTCGATACTTAATGTGTTTTGGAAAACTTTCTGAAGCAGACGAGTTTTAATTTGAATCCGAGGGGTTGATGGCGACGAAGAAAAGACGGTGTGCGAAATGTGCGCGCCGCGCGAAAAATCCTCACGTTTATAAAACTTTCTATAAACTGTGAGCGGTGGTGCCGGCGACGGGCGAGGCGATGGTGGTGGAGGCAGTGGCAAGTCCATAAGAAAAAAAAGTTTAGCCATCCCTTCGCCTACATTCAGCTGAGGAAAGACGACGTTCAGGCGAGATGGTAAAGTGGTGCAGCACTTAACGAAGCAAGAAGAAGGAGAACAAAATTAAGTTCCTTGCTTAATGGTCGATTTTGCTAATTTCCGATACGCAAACCGCACCTTTCGTAATTTTACTCCTATGAAAGGGTAAAACTTGTTTCATTACACAATGTATAATGTTGCAATCTTATCGGGTTTTTGAGAAATTTATACAGTTATCGTTGAATTCTATACATTTATACCTAGAATATTTATTATTTTCTTCGTTGTATTTCATCAAAACTTGACAGTTAGAGATTTGAGCTTTTTTAATATTCTACATTGAGTTTCTATAGGTATTA
>WSZQ02000015.1:924571-935076 GCA_019419845.2 Weissflogia rhopalogaster
CGTTGTATTTCATCAAAACTTGACAGTTAGAGATTTGAGCTTTTTTAATATTCTACATTGAGTTTCTATAGGTATTATCGTTTAAACCATGAAATTTTCTACCAAAACTAATAAAATTTTCCTAGAGTTTAGTTTCTTTGTGATATTCTCCAATTTTTAAATGCAACTACATTTGATTTCTTCATATTTATACCTTAAAATTTAAGGTTTTCCTGGTTTTACTCCTTCAAAACTAAAAACATAAATATCGGGCCCGTTTTTAAATATTGTGAGTTGAGTTTCTATAAGTGTTCCAAAATCGTATATTTCAACCAGAATCAATTAAATGTTCTTAACTTAAAGTTTAAATCTGATTTTTACAGAAATTTGTCATTACTTAAGAAACTACTTTTGATTTCTGCTTATTTATAACTTAAAATTTAAGGTTTTCATAATTTTAATTCTCCAAAACTTTAATGACAAGTATTATAGACTATTGTAAACATTGTAAGCCACGTTTTCTAGCTTGTAAGCGTTACTAAACCGGAAATTTCAACAAAAATCTATTCAATTTGCTTGGTTCTAAATGTCAATGTTTAGAGGAATTGGTCAAATTTTGTGCAACTGCATTTGATTTCTACAGAATTATAACTTTAAATTTATGGTTTTCACAGTTTAAATTCTTTTAAACTTTAATGGCAAATAGTAGGGCATTTCTTAAATATTTTAGGATGATAATTCTTAGTAGTAAACCATCTGAACCCGCTATTTGAAGCTGAAAACAATTAATTTTTTTCAGTATTAAACATTAAATTGTTCATTGGGGAAGTTGATTTTTTTCTGCAGAAATATAAGTTTAAATTTATGGTTTTCCTTTTTCCATTTCTTTAAAACTTCCATGATCACTATTAACATGTTTCATAAACATTTAGGATTAATTTTCTTAGTTAATATCGCTCTTAAACTGTAAATTCAAACGAAATTCCGACAGTTTTCTTTATACAATGTTTGTCCATGAACAAAATTACACTCTATCGATACTCTACTATAATTTAATAATGACATAGCCACTACAAACGTGAAAATCCGTTACTTTGAAACGTCTATTATCCCTCCTTGTAATTACAACCTTAAATTATATTTTTTTTACCGGAAAAACAACGCTATTAATCTATAAAATACAAGCAGACCGAGTCAATACCATAAATTCCATGACATGCGGGTGAATAATGCACTATAAGTACAACTGACACATATAAACACCGCATAAACTATGTATAACCAAAGGTTTTTCTTGCCATAAGTCTCAGCCAACAAGCGGGCTCCGTTTTACTTTCGAGTCCATACAAGTCGATGAAGACGAACGCAAACAAATAAAACAGCACAAGCGTCTCTCGCGAAGCCGCCCCCATCACCTCAATGGAGCTAGGACACTGCTCAATTTCCATTTGCATTCCGTATGCATGACAAGCGAACCAACCCTGTCGGGGGAGGTGTGGGAGGCGTCAAACATGCCACAGCGTCGAAAGAAAAACATAAAACGAGTAAATCAATAAGACGCATATTCAAAACGTGCGTATGAGGGCGGTGTAAACATAAATTTCACGCGCGACACGCACGTAATTACGGCGATAAGTTGGCGCTAAATTGAATATAATTACAGGCTAAGTCGGCTCGCTAATTAATGCGTAAAGAAATACACAACACGACGCCGTAGTAGCGTAAACGTGCAAACACCTTCACGTTGTGATTACATTGTTTTTTCCCTTCATACGACGCGTGTAAATCAAGCTTATTATTAGCTGATTATTATGCAAAACGAGTGTGTTTGCAATTAAGCAATTAGCGTCAGTCACACAGTTGTGATAAACGATTAATTTCACGCTAATTTTCTTGACCTTTAATTTCTTGTTATTCGTAGATTATATTTCAAGTTTTTTAGATTAAGGCATTAAAACCCTGTTGAAGTAAATAATGGTTTTAGTGGTTTTTGATAAAAAGTCTTGTAAATTTGTTTTGTGAGCGATTGTTGGCAGTTTGTTGAATTGAAGTTTGGTAATTTCGCGGGAGCGAAAATTAGTTCCTTAACACAATTCGAAAATAATAGTCAAAAAACGGGAGGGTGAAACTATACATAATTCATCCAAGAGGGGTTTGTCAGGTTTTATTATCCTCTCCTCTCCGAAACGAAAATTTTAATCGCAACTTGGGGGCCTCTTTATTGTTTCGAAATTATAATCATCCCAAGCGCATCTTCTTGCCGTTTGCCTCTTGCCCCCTTTGGCCCTAATTCCGCGGCGAATTGTTCACAATGAGCAGCCCTATTTTCGAGGACAAGAAATAGTGGCTCCGAGAGCATAAAGTCGAGGCACTCGAGAAACCTAATCAAAATTGATACGTACACAATGGCCTACGCCTAGCTCAGCATACATTTTGCAATCTTATCTCAGGCAGTAATGACTTCAAAGTGATTTTTAAGGATGCTGGTGTCTTCTTTTGGTTCTAACGTCTCTAGGTCTTATAAGACAATGCCCTAAGACTATGTCTAGTTTTGGTTTGGGGCGTGGTTAAGGAAAAATTTCATAAAATTTCCGCTCTCGGCTGTTCATAAATAATTCAACTTGTGGGCGAATTTCAGCTTGAAGTGGTATTACAACCACCAACACCATGCCGCCCCCGAGTTGTACGCAATAAGCGTAAATGCAGTTTAGTTGGCAAGGCGCAGGCACATAAAATTCAAGATTACGATGTTTTCTGCTGTGTGGCGGAGGCGTTGCTCTGGTAAGGTTGGATTTGGGAAGTTGTAGACCGTGGTTAGAGATGGTCGGAGATGGTTGGAGGTGGTCGGTGGAGGTTGGTAGTGGTTGTAGGTGTTTGGAGGTGGTTGAAGGTGGTTTGGCGATGGTTTTAGGTCGTTGTACGCATACTGCGTGTGCGGACACTTTACATAATACGAGCTTGCGTTGTTTCCTCACCGTGCACCTGTATATGCAAAGTGGCAGTTGCTTACCACTCGTGAAATATAATAAAGGTTTATGGTTCGCAACAGCTTCCCTACGAAACACCCATCCTTGCCTCAGGGTAGTGGGTGAGTTGAAAGGGAGTGAAAGATGCGTACCTGCACAGCCGCCCGTACATCCCGTTCACGCGGTGCTTGGGATCAAGCAAAGCTATCTGGTTCACAGTTCATTAGCGGGATTTGCCGTCCTCCCGCGCCGCTTTTACGAACGTCCTTATCGCGCACGTGCACGAATGTCGACGCGCTATTGAAAAGTGCAACTCAACCGAGAAACGTAACAGATCAACGCAAATTATCTTCAAACACGTTTTGTGTACTTCCTGAGGTTTATACATATATATACATAAGACTCACTTGAATCAGGCAATATGTAACGTTAAAAAATAAATTCAGCCGCTACAATCGTACCGAAATAGTTGGTCCGTCGAACCGGATATTTGAAGTCCCAAAATTTTATTTTATTTTTTTGTTTATAAATAAAATAGGTGGAAATTTAAACATATATCGAATTATTAGTGATTATAAATTGAAATAACTTGAGGAACAATCAGTTACACAGAATTATTAAATAAATTTATATCTTACCCTATCATAAAACAACTATATCTCACTGAGGTTAAATGAATACTGGACTATATTTAATCCTGACAAGTGAGCAAGACCTCGAAATAATCCCGTTAAGTGAATTACAAGAAATTTATAATAAACACGAGCGAGATCAAGATTAACGGCGCTTTTTTGCCGTTGCTGTCCACGTGAATGACTAATACTTGGCCGTCGACATTGACATACCTACAACTCATCTCCACTCATCTCTCTTCCTCTCTGTATCTGTATGTATTAAAAGCGATCGTAAAATATGAATGCAAAACAAGAAACTCGTGGAAATATCTCTCGCCCGCGCCGGCGATATTAAAAAAGCACCACCGTAATGTTCCTCCCCGCGCGACTCTTCGAAGCACATTTTCCGCGAGATAAAACGTCGTCGTTTAAGCTTTCTGACATTTCTTGAGCGTTTGCCGCATATATGTATAAAATTGTCGATGTGTGCTGTGTTGCCTAAGCTGCTCGAAGACGAGAGCAGTCGGGAAAAAAAAAACGAGTAAATCTACTCCGTACACAACCATTCCGTACACGCGCAAACACTCATGAGCGCACACACGCACTTTTCGGCTGTGCGACGAGGGTTTTGTGAGCCAGTTGAGCAAGATGGAAAAGAGCGAAAGTAGTAATCCAAAACCGCCTCCCTCATACCCGCAAAAACCACCATACAGGGCAACCCATCACTTGTTCCTATCTATCGCGTCTTATCGCAGGAGGGGACGGCGCTTTAATGCATGGCAGCCGAGCAAACACATCACATACTCATGACAGAGACTTTGCGTGGTGCTTGTCTAAGTGTGTTATTAGACGCCTTTGCTCTTGCCTCGATTCAGAGACGGAGAGAGCGGTGCTCTCCCTGCCACTCTGCGAAAATCCAAAATAAACATGTTTTAAATATTTGCTAGCATCATTATCGACGATGGAGATAAAGTTAACAACTTGTAGACTAATATTAGATGTCTTTTATTTAAATATGCCTTCTTCTGATTTTAGATATACTAATATAATTTACTCTTTTTGTGAAATCTTAAATTTAAATTCAGAATTTCAAAATTTTTGATTTGAAAAATGTGAGTCGGGTTTGATTAAATACAGAGAAAAAAATACAAATTGAACTTTGAATGCATCCGCTTAGTTCTAGAGCCTGCGACACGAATGGCAAAAATGTGCGTTTGCAAAAAAAACACAAATCGTTGCGGTAATTAACGGCGGCTAATGTGCGTTTGAATCGCACTCGAGCGTTTTGTACGCCCGCTTGTGCTGGATGCTGTGCAACGCAACGCACAATTTATACCAACACCGGGATAGAGTGTGTAGGAATGATGGCCCGGAGCCTTTCTCTCTCTTCCTTGCCCGGGGACGCTTGGGACGTCCCCGAAAAAGCATGCAGCGCCGCGAAGGCGACGATGTTATTCCATTCCGAGCGCGCGAGCATGTGTAATAAAAGGATGACCCGAAGGGGTTCTAATCTGTAACTGGGATAGTAAGCAGCTTGCCGCTGCGTGGGGGTGGTGTTTACCTTCGAACTACTCGGCAGAAACTTGCTGCAATCCCACTTATACACGCACATACATTGTGTATGTACACACAACCACCCACACTATCTTTCCCTCTTCTGTTCGTGGGTAGCACAGGCGAACCGAACTAGCATATACATAAGATAAACTCGAAGGACGAGATTCTGGAGGACTGTGGGAACTCGTAGGCACTTTCTCAGTCGGTTTGAGCAAATCGAGGTGAGATAGAACGAAGCGGTGCGCTTCGGAAGGACACTTCAGCAAGCAAAATGTCTTTTCGGGCATAGTTTAGCACGGCTAAAACCCGATTTTGGACCTCGCGATAGTTTCAGCTTTTCTACGGGTTGGTTTGTCGCCTATTCGCCTGTACGCCTATATACCGGTAGGTCTATACACCTTAAACCCCCCAAAACAAGCTACAAATCTTCCGAGGACCTTTCTTACATAAATAACAAACTTTAGTTTAGCAAGTGAAAAATGTTACTACTAGGACAGTTAGTACTAGGACGGCACGACCTAGTAGAAGTAAACCCCTTTTCTCGGGTCCTGGAATACATTCGCTTTGCTTTTAGCTGAATTTAATTGCGTCCGCTTTACGCCACCGTGCGTCTTCTCTGTGCACGACTTCCGGCACAATGGCATGGGGGTGGTTAGGCTATGAGCGGCCATCAAGCACCACCGACGTGAATTGCACTTCAGTGGCTACGAAAAGTCAAGATTTCTGTCCCTTATCCCTCAACTCAATGCTACCGAGATTCCCCACATTCCAAGATTCCAAAGGGAATAAATACACGCAGATAGAACAATAATGGAATTAACTTATATTCAACCCTCGTAAATAACACGGCTAAGAGATTGGCTCTTTGCTGTTTTATGCACACTATATGCAACCATAATCACATATTGTTAAGTGTACTTCAAGTAATTACCTATTTAGATGAGGCAAGTTAAAGTTTCTATTTTTTATTTTTTCCTAGGCTGTAAACGGTACAAATAAAAAAAATGTAAATGTAAAAATAAAAATAGGTGGTTTCTAGGTAACTATTTTCTAGGTAAATCGATAGAAAATATGTAAGTGAAAGGCGTTTTTTGGAAGGTAAGGAAAACGTTGTATTCAAATCCACTCCATCCAGTCGCAAAAGGTGAAATAACGTACTGGAATGCATTGTCGAAATGTTTGCGCGATCGTCGAGAGTCGAAAACTGTTTGAGGCTGTGCGGAAAAACGACCATTTCGAGAACAGTCGAGCGTTGTGTGTGCCTTCACATCGCCGGCGGGCCGTGTGTGTTGCCCGGCGCCGCCACCATGCCATGCGTATAAATTTTTCGCGACAAAAACATACGAGGAAGAGAGAGTAAAAGGGCGCATCGATATAAGAACGCATAAACTCGGTGAAAACATACCGAATAACAAATGGGCGAACATTGCTTTTTGTGATCCACGGTCGAATATCGTATTAAAGTTGGAAACTTTGTGTCGATAAAACACGACTATCGATTTGAAATTTCCGCTTGCTTTCGCAACGTAAAAATATGTGGGTGGAAAAATCGCTTCATACAAAATACTTTTACTTTCTTTTTTATTTTAGAGTCGAATAAAAGTCGACTAAACAAAAATTTACAGGTTTAATTTAATATTCATTTAAAATAAGGAGGTTTATTCACCTCTAAACTACTTGTGATTGAAAAGTTGCAATATAACTGCCTAACTGCTATTAAATAAATTGAAATATTTCCATTCTAGGCGAAGAATAGACAAAATAATAAATCCGAGAATACTTCTCCGGTATTCAACGAATAAAATTGAAATAAAAAATTCCATTAGAACCTGATGCGTGGTGAGGTGAGTGGGTTGAAACCTAATAACATATTAATAATAATGGCTCATTTTATTCGATCAAATATGAGGGCATTAAAACATGTAATTAAAGATCAATAAATTAAGCAAATATCGGCGTGCACCCTTTAAATTCCAACAAAAGGGGTGCGATAATTTCGAAAACAAACAGGAATTTGTGACACAATGTGCCTGCAGCGGTGTGTTTAATTAACTAGAGGGGGCACGGGAGGTAAGTCAAAAATTACTCTATTTATATTTATTGTTTTGTGGATTATTTAAAAGCGATATTAATGTTAGGCCGTAAAGTTTTATTCAAATGCTGGTTAATGTAATAAAATTACACAATGCACTTTTGCACATGTACATTCATTATTTACACCGCCACACCGAGTGGTTGATAATTAGATTATACATTGCAATTTGGCTTTTAGATGTTAGAATTTCTTTCATTTAAGTTTTCACGTTTTGTGGAATTTCGCTTTTTACTGGTTTACTTTTTGTGTTTACTGGTTGGTTGGATATATTTCCTCGAATGTAGGCGAAAGTTTTCATTTATTGGCGTGTGTAATTGTCGCACGGCGTTCAAACTCCCGGACAGATAAGAGTAATTTGTTTATCCGTCGGGTGGAAATTTATGAATCGTGGTAAAGGCACAAAACAACACACGCACAGAGTTTTAACAAATTCCCCACGCGCACAAATCACAGAGTACATTTCGTTGGAGAAGCGGAAACATAAAAATCGCGAAAAATGAAAGCACTCACTGTTTGATTACTCGCGCCGTCGTGTGAATATTTATACGGCGATTGATGACCCGGGAACCAGGGAAAAACGCAAAAAAAACTTTCGCTTTGATGTTCGACGCTCGCCAACCCGCACACTCGTGGGGTTTTTACGTGTACGTTTCGCGTTAATTTCCTTGTTTCAGGCACAAACATACGTTTCGGATTGCGCACTTTCCAATTCTTCGATTGTAGGTAGAATTTTAGGCGATTAAACAAGTTGCGTAGGTTGTTCAAAGCGTATTACGTGTGAAAAAATACAACTTACGTTGGCGGTAGTGGTTGAGCTCCTCGCGTCCGTGTCGGGGGCCGTGAGTGAAAAAACGAGCAGAGTTGCTGCGTGTGTCCTTCCCAAAAACCGGCACGGTACGTCGATCGACGACGATGACAACGGCGACGGCGACGGCTTACGGACAGAACGCGCAAGGGCGAATTATAGACCTCTCTCCGTTTTGCCCGGGTTTTGACACGGTGGCGGGCAGCGGCGGCGGCGGCGACTGTGCTGCAAGAGCTACGGTGCGCTGTGCGTCGAGCGACGAGCGGGTTTAGTTGGCGGTTTGGTTGTGATCGGAGCGCCGGCTTGGTAGAGAGCGGTTCTTGGATTCGTCGCACGCGCGAGCTGCCTACACGTGACCCTAGCGAGTGCGCGACGTAACGCGGAATGGCGGGAAGCTCGCGCCGCCACCGAACGGCGGCAGGCAGCGCGAGCGGCGGCGGCGGCAGCGCGCGGTGGCGGTGGCGGCGGCGCGCGCTCCTGGCCCCGGTCGTCATGACGACGGATCGCCCGATGGCGTCGCGGCGGTCACCCCCGCGCGCATCCATCGCACATCTCTTCCCTTTTAGGCCTAATATTTGACAGACGCACATACGACGCCAAGGCGCGCGTCCCTGCGCGCTTCCTGCCGGATTTCTTTCACCGCCGCGCGGCTAATCTAAACGCCCCGCGACTTGCTATGAATCCGACGCACTTATTAAAATCCTGAGCCGCTCGCGATATATTCCTGCATTTCCTTCACTCAGCTTCATTCACCACGAGATATTTGAATCCATCTGCATTCGTCTCTCATCTTTAAGACGAGATTATTGCCGAAAATATGTGCAGGAAGAAAGGAAAGTGGTAGAAAATCCTTTAAATCCTTCAAAAACTCCTCCAACTCCACCGATTAATTACGATACGTCTTGATATTCTCCTTATTCTGTTCATGCTTCACTTAATATACTAAACAGTCTCAAGTTTCAATCAATACTACTGAGATACCATAAATAATTTATCGTAATTACTAAATACATTAATGGTACTTATTGAAAACGCTAAACCCGAAACTTTACTAACCATATTTCTTAGACTGATTAGATCATGTTTTAAACGTTTTTAGAACTTTGATAAAGATACAATTTTCTTCATTAATTATCACAGCTTCTTGTTATTAATCAACAAAGGTTGTACCTATACATTTTGGCAATACACGACCTTAGCTACATTTTCTTTTGGTAATTGAATAACCAATTTTAAATTGATTCAATTTGTAATACATTGTAAAACCTACGTTTAACTTTTCGTGTCAAAGTCTAAAAAACTCGACTTAAAGTAAAAAAGTATAACAAAAACAAAATTTCGTAGAACTATGAAGTTTTTCCCCTTTTTTAATTCCGCCAGATATCCAGACATCCTATCAGAAGAGCAATACTTCAAAATGCATGCGGTAGACTTCGTGATGCCAACCCTTTCCACAATTTCTTCCCCGCTCACGCATTACACACATGCACGTGTTTCACTTCACCTGCCTGCCAGAACAAACAACCCCTCAACCATATCCCGAACGCACTGCTTTTTTCCATTGTTGGCTGCGCTGTGTCCGCGTGTAAAATCACCCTCGGCACGAGCGCGCCACTGCCGCCGCCGCCAACACCACCACAGCCGCCTCCAGTCGCTGTTTGTTGGCACGACGTATTCATTCGCTGGCGTGCACACACATTTCGCTAATAACTCGCCCTCCTTAGTTATTTCGCATAAACTGCGTAAAACGTACGTGTAAAACTACCATGTTTTGCAAACTAAAATAGTTCTCTCTGTATAATGGCACTAATGGCACTAGCCTAATCTTTTATATTTTGTAGAGTATTTCTGTAAAATATTTCATTACATTCTTCGAAAGTACATAAGGGATGACGAAAGAGTGGTCAGGAAATGTGTTAAGACATTTTTCTTTCAATAAAATGTACAAATATTAATATTTTTAATATACGATATCTATTGACCAAAATAATAGATTTCTATAGCAAAAAGTATTTTTCTTTATTTAAAAATTGGATTATATTAAAAAAAAAACATGAAGTGTGTAAAAAATACGCGTTTTTTGCGTAATAAAATATGCTAAATATTCTTTATGAAATCTCCGGTGAGCTTGTGTGTGCACGCTAACGCGCCGCCGCTTTGAAGTGAAATTATCGCGCGTCTTAATATTCACAGCCGTATGGAGGCGCCCGCCGCGCCGCCACCGCCGCCTCCGGAGACGGCTGTACGCGCACACCTAAATAGAAGATAAAACGAGCAGGAAGGGCGCATTTCTGCGTCTCACGCCGACGTGCCTAGAGTGTGGTGTGAGCGAACATGACGGCAGGGTGGCGGCGGCTATTAATAAAAAAAGCAACGCCGCACGTGAAAATTGCGTATAAAAGGAAATGATTTTGCTTTTTTAAGTTAAGCACACCGACGTGCTGCATACACCCATACAGTGTGCACAATTTGCAACCATCGGCGCACTC
>WSZQ02000015.1:935176-973282 GCA_019419845.2 Weissflogia rhopalogaster
AATGTATATGGAGTTAAGTAGCTACATTTTAGTAATAGAATGTATGGTGAGGAGACAGGGGTGTAAAAAATGGTTAGAAAAACATACTAACACCGTGTGGCCAAGGTCAGAGAATTTTCATCGCCGGAAGCTTTGCAAAGTGGTTAATGATGCTCGTCACGTACGCGGATCTTTGGTTTCGAGGAAAGCGTTTTCCCACCGTCTTCGTCTATCAACGCTAACGCCCTTGGAATATTCGTCATCCTTTACGTCCTCCATCGCAGGCAAATGATGCCCGAACGGGGAGATGACACTCTGACACGAGCCAGATTCTTTTTCGAAGCAACCACCACAAAAAAACACAGCGCACACGACTGGATACTTGATACGGAACGACGGGCATACCAATTTAAATTATCGTTAATAATCCCCAGGGATCGGGTAAATATCTGCGGAGAAGGAGTTTCTAACCTGCTGCACGAAGGCAACGGATGCCACCAGCAAGAGCGACAGAGACAGGCATTCGCCTGTTCCCTGGGAGTGGCTTGATGCGACGCAGAACCTGCTGCAGGAGGAGTAACGTCGGCTCTATTAAATTATATATTCATGTGCTACGGTTCCAATTTTATGGTCTAATGGTCATTGTTGTCTCCATGCGCGTAAGTTTATTATTAGAGTAGTTTGTTATTAAAGTTGTCGGTGACGGGCGAATTACGAAAACACCAGAATGAATTTTGAAAATTTGACTGCGAAAAAAACATCACGCACATATTTTTTCAGTGTGCTTGGCCGGCACGTTTTTTTTTCCTCTTTTGCATCCACATGTTTGAGACGACTGCGCCGCCAAGTTGCAAACTTCCCAGGCGAGGGAAATTTCCATGGACTAAACCTTCCTTTCCACGGCAATATATTACCTAATTCCATCTACAGATGCAAAAGCTTAGCCGCACTTGGCGGCGGATATACGGGCGCGGCGATGGAGCCGTATATTTACCGAGTTGCGCCATGCCGCACCGATGGTGACGGCGCCGGGCTGCGCGGTTGCAATACCGGAATCTTTACTCGATAACGCCCGACCAACCGCCCCCCATAGAGTATATACGTAGTATGTGCGTTCCGCTATGTACCTACGCTTCCGTAAAATGCATGGAATATTCGAGTATGATTGCATACACCATTTCTGAAGGTGGGAATAAAAAATTGATAAAAAGCATCATGACAGTGACATTAAATGTATCAAATGAATTCATAATATTTATGGAATATCTATTACTCTATTAATACTCGGGTAGAAGAAAATGATTTTGAACTTGATATTCTTGCAAATTACTTTTGAAATATTTGCTTATTTGTTATAGAATGGGCAACATTTAAATATCTAATCAATCACGTTTCTCTAACCTACTTTATTACATTGGAAGAAAATTGAACAAAATAGCCCCAGTTGTCAATGCAAAATTCAAAAACTCACTTATTAGTTGCATATGCAGGGGGAATTGTATATAGCTGGGAGTATGAGGCAATTTGCCAAGCAAATGAAATTTCGGTTTCTTCCCATTCGCAGTTTCGATTCGCATTCGGGCCCGAATGCGAAGTTATGGTGAAATTGTGCGCCCTAGATGTATATACGCGCGTGGTTCTTGTTCGCGAGGGTGGTTTACGAAGGTGGAGAATATTGTACATCGGCACGCGAACGCAATAGACAAAATTGTTGTGTATCGATCAAACAACTAAGTTCACCATTAGCATACATATCCACCAACACAATACAGTAGTTGATTCGTGGGCCACCTCTTCCCAGCCGTTCACCACCCCTGAGCGAAACTCCCTGGAGCCACGATCGCACACGTTCGGTTAGGTTTCCATCCATCCACCGTCGTTTCGTCGTATCCATCCAAAATGCCACGAGTTTGTAGCGTCGAGGTTCGCGTGTTGGTAGTGTGGAACGATTTGCTACCACCCACGATTCCCTTACACAAATACGCCTACACATACATACACACGCAGCAAAGCGAGCATGTACGAGTACAGACGTATGCTAGCCATAACTATGTAACAATGTAGTCAATAAAGTCAATATATCAGCGGTTCTTACGAGCCGCAGCCGTTGCGCGAATTACTACCGCTAATAAAACACCGGCTGCTCTGATTACAAAACACAATAAACCCCACTGGTGCTGGCTGCCTGCCTATGCCTGCTAGGAAACAGCTGTCCCGTTTTAGCTCTACAAAGCCAGGCTCTGGCTTAGTGGACCAAAAACCCACCCCCATGCTTCGAACACATACGTACGTATATAAACCGGCGCAAATCGAAGAAAGACATAAAAATATTCAGCAGATGGCGGCCCACGGAAACGGGCTACCCGCCACCATCAAGGGTTTAAACAGCAATTTTCATCGATAAAGAAAGAACAAAACAGTTGGCCATTTCACGCGCCGGTGGTATTTAAAAAGATAAATGACTCTATTCCTGCTGATTCAGTTATCTGAGCGTCCCGGATGCTGCAGGTCTAGGTGCCCTAGGCCCGGCCGACCACTACGGTGCCATTTCGGATTAGGGACGGTGTAGCCAACCCAATCCAGCCACAACCAAAAACCTTTCCCCCTGCACCGCACCGCGGGGGAAATAAAGGAAATATATAGGCAAATGCGTGCGACTATTGAATATCGCACTGCATATGCTTGAGCAAAAGAGGAAAAATCCTGCGATCCTATAAATTAGATGTCCACGTAGACAAAACCACCCCAGATACAATATATTATCCTCCGTGTAGAGGGAGGCCGAAATTCAGGATAATAACACAGGAATATCGAAATCCAGGACAAGGTCTGGTTTTCTGCTCGATATAACTAAGGTTTGTGTGTGGTTGCACGCATGAAACGTTTTTACCCTCGCCTCCCACACTCTTCCTGGTTAGAGACCCTCGGAATAGCCAGTACCCACTTCCCACTACCCACTTTCAAAGCAAGGTGCTATCCATGAGCGCTTAATTAAAGCAATAACTTGAATAAAGTGTGGTGAATCATTCGCGTTGAACTAATCTGCAGCTTTATCGAACCTGGTACAACATTCAATTTCCTGCTTTAATACATCTGGCGATTTCCAACCGACTCTTGTTGGTTCGCAGTGCTTCGATGTTCGAGGTTCAGACAGGCAGAAAAGTAGAAATCCACTGATATATAAGCAACAGAAGGAATTATAATGTAACACACAATTTTCTCGCCCTTCATCTGTCGTATTAATGAAGAACTGGAAGTCGGCCAGCTTTGGAGAAGGAAAAAAGAAACTAGAGAGTAGAGAAGAAAAGTCTACTGCGACTTTTCGCTGAAGCGTAATTGTGCCGTTCTGCCCATTTGCACTCGCGACGTATAATTAATAACCGACGGATGGTGGGGTGTGTTAAGGCACCGGAAGTGGGAAGCTTTCATGCGAAATTTTCGTCCAACTTCAGCGCGCCGAATCTTTTCAATTCGGAATTCATTAGTTCGGTGTTCGGCTGCGACGGAGGCGGTAGCAGCAGAGGCGCATGCATATTCATCTCCTGTGCAGCAGCAGTAGCAGTAGCAGCACCAGTAGCTGGAGAGCGAGTGTCCGGAACGTCCCGAAGAAATTATGTTTGATGTGTACATTAGGACGCGGCGCAAACGTCGCCACTCTTTATGGAAAATAGTCGCAAAGCTGAGGGGCGGCGCGCCATCATTCAGTTAGTTGTTTGGACCACAAGTGGGAAGCTTTATATTTGCGAGATAGAGCCACCCGGACCGCCGCCGCACCACACTGCAGCAAACAAGTAAAAAGCGGGCATTTATCATTTCCTAATCTTTTCCGCCGAAAAAAAGTTAAACGTCCGGAATGTAGCCCGCGGCTGCCGGATGATTAAAGCAACGGGTGCAAGTTATGCCTACGTTTTTTTTGCGCGGCTTTATTAATATATTTTCTGACGTCGCAGAACGAATTACCACCGGCGAAAAGCTTTTCAACGCCAACGCCATTGCGCCAAATTTACATAATTATTAACAAGATATATTTTTATCTTTCTTATTTTATGATTTTAAATCATAAATCACCACAGTGAAACTTATCACAATAAAATATACATAAAGTTTATCAACATTTATTATTCCTGCAAAGTTTTGTACAATTTTTGAGCAATTTTATAACAAATTTGAAAATTTTAGAAAAGAATTGAACTTGCAAAATATTTGCCAAGTAATTTTTATACTCTGCTAAGTTCATACTGTTATAAAGCACTCAAAGAAACTCCATGAAACAGCCTAGTATATTGGGATTTGAACCGATTAAGTGAAGCACATACTTCTGTAGCTAATGGTGGCACCTATAAACATGTAGAAGAGTTGCTAATAAACAGGACGTATTTAGGTGATGCACATGACAGAGCTATTACTGCGTTTGATTTATACTTGAAAGTGGAGCGGAGCAAACCACTTGGATGTCGACGATTGTCGCTGTTTACAATTCGAAATCCGCCGTTCGGCGCATACTTATGGCCGTCGTGCATTGTGGGCGTTGAGTGGAAGAAGCGCAATTGCATGTCGCCTGTCTTCCGGGCAATACGTTTTGGTGCTGTGAAGCCCGCGGGGTTGAGAAAGTGGTAGTGGTGGAGGCGCCGGGCAGCAGGAGGAAAAGGCGGACGAGGGCAATGTTGGCCGGGCCGTGAGAAACTGAAGGCAAGACCAGGATATCTGCTGATCCCGATCGCTTCGAAGGTTGACTCCGGGGAATCGGCGGTGTGACGGCCCCGCTATATTGCATCCGTCGTTCTCAGTCCCGGATCAAGTTATCAATACTTCACTTAAGTTCCTTGAATTGATATTCAGGGACGTGTAAAATATCAGTTCTTTGCCCGACAAGTCGTCCGAAGTTGCGGAAACAAACTCTTAATTATCATAAAAAATTGGGAGACCATGAGGCTGTGATGGAAAAAGGGGATAGATTTATGTAAGTGTTTTTCTGTTTTTCTAGTATTCTTAAAGTTTCGGGAGCCGAGGCTTTTTTTCTGTTTTTCTAGGGGAAACACGGAAATCCAGGCGTAAAAATTCTGGGGAAAGAAGGTTTAGGTAGAAGAAACATTTTTTACCTGGAAGGGAATATTTTGTATTGATTCTAGAAATGGGGATGATAGTAAACATCCCTTTAGGGTAATATATTTTTTACTTAAAATGAAATGTAAAGATAATAAAACATGCTTTAAAAAGATCAGGCCTCTGACCGTGTGTAATTAGAGAAACAATTTTGTTGATCTCACATTTTGGGAAGATAGGAATCACATTTTCGTAACATACATATTTTTGTCAAAACGTTTTTTCTACCTAAAAAGATTTCTCCAACCGACTGAATAAATATTTTTGTAAACAGTAAAACTGGTGGAAGAAAATACGAACGAGAAAAGATGATACCTCCGACCGGGTATATTTAGAAATTCTTGTAAATACTATAAGCGGTGTACTAAACTTTTGTAATGGCATCCGATAGTAACTATTTTCAAGATATTAATCTTAAAAATTAAAATGCACAGGAAAATTCAATTCAAATGAAAAAAATAATAATGCCTACGACCGGGTGCACTTAGATATTATTATATATACTAAATCCTAATATATAATCTATGAAAAAAAAAAAACTAATTCGAAGGGGAAAAAATGATGACTCTCATCGAATATGTTTTGAAATTCTTGTTAATTTTAGAACCTGTGGACAAAAATTTGAGAACGGTACAATATAACACATTTTTTCATAATATCAAAAAAAGAAATTAAACTATTTTCGACCAAAAATGAATTTCAAAGAGAAATGATGATAATCTCCAACCGGGTGAATATACAAATTCTTCTGGGTGCACATGCTAATACTGTAGTAAAAGGAAAACCAGTGAGGCGTATGATAAAATGCAAAACTTTCGAAGCAAATATAAAAGTTTAAAACGCAATTTAATTAAACTATTGCAAACATTCGGTGTGCGGACGCTTCAAAAGGGATTAAATCGCGTCGTTTCCGCATTATTTCCACCGCGTCATCGTTTTGACATTAGCAGATGTTGCATCCGTGTGCCGAACATCGCGAGCACTCAAAGTGATATTTAAGAGGCCTTGCCGCTTGCCTGCGAAGAATCGCAGCATCCCTCCTCAACGCAACGCCCTGGCGTTCTGCATAGCTGAATATGACGCGACGAGTGTCGAATATATATTTCCACAAGAAGGCGAAGAAATATGCCAAGCAGCATGCTCCCTTCCTTCATCCACCGGAGCGATAATTAAGTCCAAATCAAATTACCATTTGTGATGCTCATTAAATCGCAGTCTCGCGATGCTGACGCACAAGCGTAGCAAAGAATTAAACACCGCGCATTAGCGGCTGGGCGTTTTTTGCACGTCTTTTTTTTTCGACGCAAAGCGAGTGGATAAAGCACGGTTGAATTTTTGGCAAACATCAATTTCAATCGTCATCAAAATTGAACGATTTCGCCAATTAAACAACGCGGGGCCGAATAAAATCAATTACGGATTTCGAAATTCATTTAATTTGCACTTTGCGAATAATTTATCCGGGCCATTACGATTTAATGCCGCGTTTTTTGTGACTGCGTGTATGCAAATGTACCTGCTGGTGGTGAGGGTGGAAGAGAAAGGGTTGGTTGAGGCGTGGCATGTCGCTTCAACGTGATATGACCGTGGCTGCCACGCGAAATGAGGCTTGCATAATTAAAATTCGCAACTTCTCTCGTTAACTAGCGTTGCTGTTCTGCTCGTCGTGGTAGTGGTGGTGGAAGCTAGAGCGTCGTTCTCGCAATTTTTCGCAGGACGAGGCAGGACACTACATTTGTATGTGTGTTATTGCGAGTTTTACGTTTGGCGCGCCGAGGGAGAAATGCGGGGCGAAGCGCACTAAGCGCATGTTGATATGCACGTAAGCATCGCCCACGTGTCATTCACGCTCGCGCCACGTTTGAATAAAACCGGTAATTGCAGAATTAATATTTGAAAGCGTGCCAAGTACTTTTCGCCGACCGCAATTCATGCCGTATATCCACACTGGGTGTGAATGTGTATCCTTTGCATTCTTTCTGACTTCCTTACTACCTTGTACGGCGCTTTATTGTACTTCGCTTTCTTGCACGACGTTCTCTTGTACACGTAAGACGTTTCCTTGTAAAACGCACGTTAACAAAGCAACCATCATCGATTACCATACAAATCACAAGCAAATAAATCTTACCTTTGGGTGTGCTCTCCTTGGAAACGCTACTTTTGGATCTATCTGTAAACAAAAGCATTACCATTAGAATACGCACAAAATTAGGCAAAACACACAGTGGGAACGTTAAGGCCGAAGAGGGCTGGGAGTATTAAGGAGTTTTGGAAACTGGCGGCAGGAAGCGGTTAGTGGAGGAGGCACATAAAAGTAAATAAAAATAAGGGAGGCCCTCCTTAATTATTCCGCTTGTTTTACGAGTACGAATAAACGAATTGCTTGAATTATTCTATACCATTTCCTTCCGCGCTGCTTCTAATAGTGGTATTATGGGCAATCAAAAGAAAGCAGTTGATTCCACGCAACGCCAAACATCGCACATCGCCAAACAGAGGCTTAGAACGTCCAAAAAGACTATTTCCGTTTTACTTGGGAGTTACACTTGCCACAAGCAACCAGAAAAGGGGAAATAAAAATAAAGCGTCTTAAAAAACAAAAAAAAATCAAAGCAGAACGTATTTGAACACTAGATACTTCGCAACACTTCTTAAAATTAACGATATCGCACTCCTTGGTGACATTTAAGACCCCTGACTGCGCACGGCGTTGATTTATCGATTGCCATGCACTTCTACAAGGAAGCCAGAGGGTGAATAGGAGAATATACGCCCAGTCCCCAGGACCTCTGGCTAGAACGCTACTAGAAACAGGGCTACGCACATGTTGTGTGTGCGGGTGGCTTCCTTTCACTCGCAGAGGGACGGAAAAGATGAGAAAACGAACTGTGCGAAACTACATATGAAGCTCGGAGAGAAAAACGTCGAAGCTTTCGACTCCGACTCCGACGAATAGATAGATACATTGGGAGGTGGTACATTGGAGGCGGTAGGGTGGAAAGTTACACGGACGCCTTTTGGTGGGAGATTGGTGGCGGTGGCTCAGTGAGAAGCGCTCTTCTCTCCAACAAGGAGCTCCGAGCTCCCCCTGGTCTTCCGGCCGTACAGTTCAATTCCATCAAGACATGATTGGTTTCACGGCTTCGGCTCCGCAATTACGCTCTCCACTTTTTGACAATCGGCCCCCCAGCACGCCAGCGGAAAACACAGACTAAAGTGCTTACACTTCAATTTATAGTTTTCATCTTTTATAACCTCGTTTGCTACAGCACGCTTCAGGTTCGGTTCGGTTCGGTTCGGGGACCAATTCTTTCGATTCACCATCGATGAGGGCTCACACCAAACTCGTAGAATACCTGACCCACAAAAACCTGGAGGTAATCGGCCGTTGGGGCGTGCGTAAGCTTCGCTTGTAATCAAATTATCTCTCCCTCGACGCTGCCATCCAGAGCACAAAAAATTGCATGATACATGCAGGGATAAAGCAATCATGTTAAAATATCGAACGAGTAGCCCAGAAAGAAAAACGATATTTAATGACATTCACTTTTATACAAAGGCACATTTTCGTTTCAAAATGTTCTTTTTCATTGCTCCTTCTGGTTGCCTCAATACAAGAAGTAACATTTTAAAGCTAAATAGATCCAGCGTAAAATATTCTGCATGTAGGAAGAACATTGACAGGAAGAACATTTCACTTGTTGTAAAAGGACGCGTTCCCTAGTTAAAAACGTCCTTGACTCCTCCCAGGGTCTCGCCATGTTTAAATCAGCTTAACAAGAACGAGTTTCGCGCAGAAGCGCATTGAAATCGCGTGTGGCGGGCGCTTTCAGCGTGCCTTGGCCGAAGGGTAATGGGGCAGGCCTCATGAATAAGGGCCATAAGTCACACCCCTTGAGCGGCTCCACAGCACCACCCTCACCCCATATACCCGACGGTGTGCGTTACCAGAACTAACGAAAGCGCAGGCCTTTTGTAAAACCCACAGGAGCGGTCCCGGTCGCGGTACTGAAAACTGCACTGTTCACGCTCGACGACACGGGAGAAAACTCCACCACTGCCAGTGGGTACAAAGAGACATGACACAATTGTTACAGTTACCCTTTTTCAATTCCATAGAATCAAGACGAGTACAAAAAAAGAATCAAGTGAAATAAAATCGTTAATACTTTATGGTTTTTGAGTTTGGGGCGACTTTCACGCGTTTTCAAATACCACCACTGAGGAAATATACATTTCAGTTGGCACTTTGCTTTATTCTCTCTCTTGGTCTCTTCCCCGCTCCTTGAAATGTCGGGATACATTTTTATTTAACCTATTAAGAGATGAAGATTGACGTGGTGGTAGCAGAACTTCGTTGGTATTGAGATACAAATAATGTAAATGTAAGAATGGAGTGTAAGGTATATTATGAGCTTACGTCTGGTGAGTGAAATTGCAAAGGCAACGAATATGAGTGGAAGGTAAATGTGCAGAAAAAAGAAACGTCTTCAAAGACAACGCTCTCGCTCTGCTCGAGGTGTAAGTAACGTAATGATTTCAATTTAATTTAGGTTATCTCTTGTTTCCACGTGGCCGCGCTTCGAAATTAAAATATAATAATAAAATTTAGTGCGCACAGCGACGACGCAAACTAAAAATGAACGCCTCTGCCGACCGCAACTAGTTACTGCAATGCGAAAATGTTCCACCTCGGGAAATACGTCTTCGCCGCAACAATGCAATCGCGACAATGGCGCGCCAAGAACGTTCGGACCTAAAAAGATAGGTTTGTTAAATTTTTATTACTCGCTGAATGCCATTACCATAATACGATTTCCTCCCTTTTACGCCGCGAAATTCTACGGCTATTTGTTATTTGCGAGTTGTGCACCACAAACACATAACACAATCTAAGGTAAGTTGTTGACGCCTCTGCAAACTGCTGATAATGCTTGGAATGGTAGAAGAAGAAAAGGTAGAAAGAGGCCGAAAAAAGTTACCGGATATACTCGTACTCGTACTCAAAGCGATTCATTAATCGTAATTTTAACTTTTAAGACGGCGAAGGAGATAAAGCTCATCAATTGTTGTTTTTTTGTTTGGAAACTTTGGGGTAGGAAATTGACACGTTGTAGTTGGACCAGCTAGTGTGTGTGTGAGTTGGTCGAGAGACTAATCTCATGATTTTCAGTGGCTTCCTCAGTCCCCAGAAGCATTTCAGCCGTTAGCTTGCAGGTATCAATTTATTTACATTAACGAATCTAATTTGTTCGCTGTTTGTCCGCATGTGTTTTCGCCCCACTTCCGGAGGATTATAATGGCACAAACGCACAACGAGCGACAGCGGCGGCAAAGTTGCGTCGAGTTGATTGTCCCCGTGTGGCGGTGGCGGGCGGGCAGATTATGAGCGTGACAGTTCGCAGCCACGAACCGCAATGATGGGGTGGTGGGACGGTGCTGGTGGCCGTAGCTATGTCTATATATGTTGAGCCCGACGAATGTCGCCTCTTCCTGTTTTGCTCTCTGCCGCCGCCGCCGTCACCACCGCCAGCGTCATCAACGACCGTCAGCTCGCCAAAGCGTCGCGCCCACACACTCGTCGAGTGTGCATTTTCCAAAACACCGGCGAGCACACCAAGCGACAACAAACAACAAATTAAATTTCGTGCGGGATGGTTCGTCGTCGCCATCATCGAGCGAGCAAACCTCACAATTAAAAACCGAGGCGGTGAAGGGGCGAATGCGACGAGGTCGGCGGCGGCGAAACGTAAGTAGAGTGGCGGCGCGGCGGTGGCAGTGGCAGTGCGACAAGAGGACTACATTTGTTCCAGCTTCAAGAGCCTTGGCGCTGGAACACAATTGTGCGAGTGCTGCACAAAGTGCGAAACTACAAATCCGCGCAAATCCCACCCAACTAGAGAGCGTGCAAAGAAAGCTCTACGCCACGTGGCCGCTATGTCGACTATATCTGATAATTGAAATAATATCCTATTCAAATACGAAGGAAGGAATTTAATTTCCTTCGATTTTTACTCGTTGTGTGTAGTTTTTCAGCCTCCGTTACTTTTTATATTCGTCCTCGTAGTACACTCGCTCAACTTTCATCTACCAAACTCAATATTGTAGACTAACTCTCCATATTTGCATTTAACAAGAAAGGAGGGCTAATAAAAAATAAAGCACGATTACGCTCTCCAGAAACGAAAGTGCAAAAACAAAGCAATTTAAGTAATTACACTATGTCGTGCAATTTTTACAACGCAAAGTTATTTTTTCCGTGTAAAAAGAGCCTGTATAAGCACTTTGTTTTTTTCCATCAACCAATCCATCCCCATACGCTGTCTCTCAATTATTTTATCCAATTACCAAACGGGATCGAATGAAATGCGGTATCGGATAATTTCGAATTCAAGAATATGCCAACCAAAAACGCAAACGAGTCCACTTTACCACGACGGTCTGCGTTTCTGGTGGAGGCGCCGGGAACTCGCACATTCACTAATGAGGGGAAAAACCACCCTCCTACTGCAAAACCACCACATTATATACATACATACGCAGTGTACTTTTACGTGTAAATAATATGGTAATACTCCCAGCTCAGTTTTTTTGTTCAGCGTCAGGAAGAAAAGAAGTAAACTTAGATTTTCAGAAAAAAAATTGTTAAAAAATCACCTCGAATTACTAATTACAAACTGTAATTATACATGGTGTGGATGACATTTTTGGAATTAATATTTAATTAATTATTTAATTAGTGCGTTTACGGGGGAACTCATGCACGTCACGCGACGAATATATTTTTAATCGTGCGCCGCCGCCACCGACTGCGTTGTAGACCGCCTCTTCGCATGTTCCCCTCCTCAAATGCGTTCACATTAAGTACCATTAATGACCGTGCGTCGCATAACGAGTGTCGAAATTTAATTAACGAGCACCGACGACGGCCGATGGTCGATGCGTTACGCGGCGAAGGTAAATATTGGCAGAACTATAATAAACTGCTAATGGTGTCGCCTTTACCCAGGTCATAAATAAGAAACAGATGGTTTTCTTTTAAATATACGCGAATGAAACAGTGTAATCAACATTTCATTACAAGTTAATAATGTTTGCCTTGTTATAGAGGGTTTGAAAGTATAATTTTCAATTAATTTATTTAAGAAAACCGTTTTTAGAAGATTTTTCGGGAAATTTTCTTCGAAACTCTTAAAATGTCTAAAAAATACAAAGAGAAAATATAAAAACAAGGAAGTCATATCTAAAAGGTCACTTTTTATGATTCTTATAAAGTAGGTAATCCAACAAAACCTGGAAACCTTTAAACATTTGCGAGTTCTTTTTTTATTGGGTCGAAGTTGCAGAAGGGACGCTCATAAATGTTCTCAAAAACGCTTTAATCCGACATTAAGAGAGTACGCGTAGGTCTGGCGGCATGTTGCCATGCTTCCTGGTGGAACAGCTACAGCTGGGCCCGGGTATGTACGTATAGGGGATGGGGGGGACACATACAGCCGGGTGCTGGGGGTCCCGGGTCTGGTGCGGATCGATCGCGTCGCTAATATATGTGCGCGCGGGGGCCGCACCCGCCCATCATCCGCAGCCGTTGAAGATTCATTGCGACCCTCGGTAACCCCCCACGACCAGAGCGTGAGCAGCCGGTAGCCGGCCACCAATTACGGGGTGGGCCTCAACAAAAACAAACAACACGACGACGACGACCGTCCGCCCAAACACCACCACGCCAAAACGACGGATAATGGCAATTTCATTTAACATTATGCACCTCGGCCCCGATGGCACACGACGAGCATTTCAGCACGACCACATTCTGTTCACCAGTATTCCGTACACCAGTATTCAGTATACGCGAAACGAGGTGCAGTTTCAACGGCCTCGTATATCGAATTTGCTGATTCGCAAAGCGGATGTTCACATCAAAATCGCTCGTGGAAGTGATATCATCAAATCAAGCGCGTTGGCGAGCTACCCTTTCCGAAACATTCTAATGGCACACTCTTCGCACTGACCTGAAAACATTACCAGGGTGGTAGTGTCGGTGGTGGTGGAGGCGGCAGCAGCCACCCCCTCGAAAGCGCTAAAACCCATCCGCAATGCTTGACTTCCAACGCGCTGTTGGAACACGCGCCGACCGGCAGCGATACACGGCTTTCTTTTCCGGATTCAGCTGCGGGAAGTGGTGCGCGCGTGCATTGTCGGCATAAATTACTCGTTGCCGCCGCCACCCAAACCCGCCACCGCGACGCGCTGATGCTACGGCCGGTGCTCATGAATGAACTGTTACTTTCGCCCGCCGGCGATGATGCTATGGTGCACGTACCAATTTCGTCCAACAAAGGGAAAAACGATGCCGTTTCGAGTGGCACACTTTTCTTATTTAACATACGGGAGTACAATTTACGAGAAGTCGACATGCGCCCAACATATATTCCTTTATTTATTTACTCTTTTTATCCTCTATCTTTTTTCGACTTGATTTTTCTAATAGAATTGGGAAAAAGTATGTTTAAAGTTGTGGTCATAATGAACACGTTTAACGTTCAGGGTAACGTGCTATAGTGAATGTGAACTCTGACCGCGTTAAAACGAACATCTTTTTCATCCTCTGATTTTTCTTCGACTTGATTATTTTAATATAATTGGAAAAATAGACAAAACTTTAAAACGCATTTTCTACGCATTACTGTATAGAGCATAACATACTATATGTTCATTAAACGAGCTAAAGAAAACCTTTTCAGCCACTGTCTTGTCTCCAACTTATTTCTCATTATGTTATATCGTATCTCGTTATATGATGTCTAATTTTCGAGGTGTTTACTTTATTATTATTTAAAAGTTAGACAAAATAGTTATATCGACCAAACACGTGATCACAACTTTTAAAAAAGATTTAAAATTCTTTCCATGAACTCTTTTTATAACCTCCATGCCTTGTTACATTTTTTTCTCCGTTTAAAAAGTTGATAGATCTTTTAAGCCAAAAAACAAAGATAAAGCTCGGAAACGTTGAAAAGAAACCCTTCCAAGTTTGTGCAGCAAAGCAATTAAAAACCGCTGATCAAAAGGCCACAATGTCGCCGACACTCTCCAATAAGTCGTCCAAAGGGGAGAATTTCATCAAAAATCACAAATAAAAACGTCGCCACCGAAAATCGAAAATGACAAAGGATAAGAATAGCAACGTAAGAATCGGTTCTTAACGAAGCCCTCGGCGAGTCGCCAGCGCGCCGCACAGGCCGACTAATTAAAGCCGCCGACTAATTAATACCCCGCGCGGTTCTTTATCAGCAGGAAGATTCATCTACGAGGCACTACAACCACCATCCCGGTGGAAAACCGCTGCCACCCGCCACTTTTGTGCACGAAATCTGCTGACTTAACAGCTTCAAACTGAATTTTTTATGTTCGCGAGGCCGACTCAAGGTTTTTACGCTACTTCGTAATGTAGGATGTAAAAAATACGGCAACAAAAAACAAAAGGTTTTATAGCAATCGTAATACGCGCAAAAACATCAAGTATTCTTTCATATTCCGTCGTTTTCGTGTGTTCTTTTTTTGAACGTGGGAAGGTCTGTTTTGAACGCGTTAAAATCGAGGACACTTAAGGTACTAAAGTACTAAGTGGGAGGCGGCTGGGTCACTGTTGCAGAAGTAGTAAAGATTCCTACAGTATGACGGTGTTCGTTGCTGCAAGATAAACTTCTTTAAAAGGCCATTACAAAAGTTTTATAATAACGAGGGGCGGTGTCGATTAGGGATTCGCACGCATTAGATATTTTCGTCGACGGTTTGAACTCACAGTCGACACAAAAAGGTTTTGGAATAAAAATCGCGTGCGATGAGAAATAATCGAAGTAATAAAATGGAATTCTTTATTTCCGTCTTCAGAAATAAAAAAAGGGTCTTAGTTATTACTGAAATAACTAAGACATTTTCCAGTACATTTTTTAGATTTATAAACTTATGGATGGAATGAGTTTTTATAAAATATTGGTTTAAGATGGTATATTATTCGAATTTATGTCGATCTTTATTTGTTGGTTCTACGGCGCAGCCATTGGCACGCCACCAAAATACCGAAGCAATTTGAAGCAAAGCATATCAGTAATATGCTTGGCACATTGTATCACATATGAGCTCTATTCAGCAGGATGGACGTTGCCGCAAATAGATACAGGCGAACAATAAAGGTACTGAAATGATTAAATTACACGGCAGCAGGATGGAAGTGTGTGCGCCGAGGTATGACGTCATGTGTCGTGCCGGCTGATCAATCCGTTTCAGCTGCTAATTACGCTGGTGTCCCACACACACAGCCGCCCCCTCTGCAATGTCACCCCTGTCAGGTCGCTGCTGCAGGTTTGCAGGGCGCCACACGTGCACGGCAACGTAATATGCGATGTGTTCCTCTTGCACACTCGCGTTTACATCCGGATGCGCTGCGTTACAATTGCGAAACAACCCAGGGATTTCCTGCAGAGAAATGTGTCCTCTAGAACCGCGATTTGCCACTTGCTCCCTTCTCCTCCCACTTTTTCCCACCCCGCATAACCTCCTACACGCGCTTAATACTAATGAATCGACGTAGACGGGACCGCAACACAAATATTACATTACCTAGGTTTCGAGTAATTTATACCGGGAGGCGGCACAATTATATGCTGTGGTTCAGGCGCAAAACAGTGCCGGTTGCAGAGACCGACACGTACCCGCCGAAATACTCGCTAACTAACGCAGAGTAACTTAGTGTATAGGCGTCGGTGTTTGGCCGAGAGTGTGTTGAGGGTGTCAGGGGTTAGTTCACACAACGGAGAGATTTGCGGTGAGATCTCTCGCGCCAAATCGTCCCGCGATGGTTAAGTATGATAACCGAGGTTCTGCCCTGGGCCCCTTATTCGCATACCATACACGGTCCTCACCCGCGCACACCGACAGAGGTCGGAGAGTGTTGCTAGATGTGTTTAGTAACGCATGATATCATTCCATCATTACATCCCCGGCGCCTCCACCAACTCGCGCCAGCTCGTAGGCGACCGAGTGATAAGGAATGAAGTAGCTGGTATAGGGGTGGTAAGGTGGCGAGTAAATTTCAGCTCGTTGCAGGCTCATTGCCACCACTCTCAGCCTATCTTGAACCTACACCCCTCAACCACCAACCCCCCAGCCCACATAAACTCGCACTTGCGTAGTGTCCTCGGTATGCGCAGAGTGTGTATGCATGTAAACAAGCATTCCGATCGCATTAATGCTGCAATTTAATGTCTATTGATAGTGTAGATGTTTTGAATGGATATGTGAGAGATGGTATGCCATGAATATCTTCCATATTCGCGCGTGGGTGATCGCGGTCGGCCTAGACAATGCCGAAACTCAGCGAGGGTGTTTGCATTATACATATTCTAATATCATCGTTAACATTCCACGCATAGTTAATCCGAATTCAGGCACACATATTGTGTTATTATTGGGAGCTGCCCCTTTCTAACCACTGAAACTTTCAATGACCTTGGATGGAACACCAAATTGTAGCCGACATAAGGACGCATCCACTTCCATTGAAAGCTTGTACATATTTGATTTCAATTCGTCGCGTTACCGAAAAATATTTTTTATCGATGAAGTACCACAAAAATACGTGAATCAACATGAATCGTATAGACCATGAACGGGTGTCTAATAAGCATGTGCACATTAAATATTTACTTTCTAATTGAATTTCAAGTGCGCCCCTGTCGGATATCTATGCAACTTTAATGTGCTTCCACTATGCTTCGATGGTTTTTCGAGTCGATCTGCTCAAACGTAAACATTTTTTCGCTTTTCATGTAATGCACACGCGGATCGAAAACCCTTCTTATCGCCATTACGAATTCAAGCCTACGCTGCGCTGGATTTCTTCAGGCTTTTGTCGCTACCGACGGCGACGCTTTATCGACGTAAACTGGTGTAATATATTTTCCGGGAGCTTTAAACTCTTTTGCTAATGTAATTTCAAGAACTGGTTGCAATGTACGTGCATACATCTTTCGAGTAAAGTCATTTTTACATATGCTATTCTATGCATTCCGAGAAAGGAGCGCTTTTTGGTCCTTTTTAAAGCTTAGAAATGTGTTTTGTAAAGTTACTTATGTATTTTAATCAGAAAATTTTTCTAGGGTACGATTAGCAGCGAGACTTAGAGAGAAGCAGGGTAATGACTAAGAATTCTGGTGGAAATTCTAGTCAAAACATTGGAAAAATCTATAGAACCCGATAAAATCATGCATTTCTCATCCTGACACAATTCGTACATGTACAAATCTGTCACTGGCGTTAATTTCAGGTATAACCATACCTAGCAGATTATTCAATGAGGTAGCAGAGACTGAAAATAGTTTAGCTATTCGCGTACTCCCCTTCGCGAGCGGCTTAATATAATTTTGTTTATGCCCGGCGCCTCCACCAAACTTTGACATTCAGAACTCCACTAGTGTGATCCATCCACAAGCGTGTATTTCACGTCATCAAGTCGGCGTGTCATTGTGAAGTAGTATTGTTGTTAACCTCAAAATGTAATTTTAAAACGCATAACTCAGGCAACGATTTAATGAAGCCCACCCAGCCTGCCTGCCGGGCGCTCGCCGCCGAATCCATAAAGTGGAGCGCGTTCTCGCATCGTAGTCGTCCCCGCTCGCATTCGGGAAGTTTTTGAGATGCTGTCGAGTGCTGACAGCGGCAAGCAGTGACAGACGCAGTTGCTAATTGCTCCGGAACCGCAAAACCGGCACGCTGATGGCGGGCGGATGGCAGGAGGGCGGTGGGCAAAAGCACCGCCGCTTAATATCACCCGCGCCGCCGCCACACGTTGGAAAACTTAAACGCGCACATCCGCACTAATATGAGCGCGATAAAATGTATGAGCTGCCCTATAATGTAGAGGTTTAGTCAGCACAATTAACATCAGTCAAGTTGAGAGAAACGCTCCAGGACAACGGGAGATGAACTGCAACTAAAAAAAGCAGCAACGCGCAGATACGAATCCCGAACTCCACTTGCGTCAAGATGAAGCGGAAGCAGCCGTACGCGCGAACGAATTGCTTGTTTCGCCTCGGTCCGCGTTCGTGATTTTAAAATATTAATTAAAGCCTGCAGGAACATGTCTCGTTGCCTCGCAAGTATCCTCCGACCTAGCAGTTGGAAAAATAAATCGGCGAAACAGTTAGCGCGCTTGACTCCCGCGCGGGGCCGTGCGCTGGAATAATAAATAATTCGCGAATCTTAATTGCGAGAGCGCTTAGTTCTTTTACAACTTCAACTTCAACTCGGCGCAATGCGCGTCGTTTCCACAATTTCTCTCAGTATTTTGAACGTCTCCCCTCTAAAAAAGCGTTGTTTTATTCTTTTTAATATAACAAAACGTGCGACACACTTTGGCGTTGTGCACGCCCCAAAATTATGCGTTGTAAAACCGGGCGTAATTCACACGTACTCAAATTTTCGCGATTAAATATCCGAATTTCGAGATTGGCGGCAGGCCATACCGTTGGGAAAAACGTAACAAAGAGGCAGCCAGGAATGCCCAAATAAGACAGAAGGTACGTATTTCGTATTTTACGACGGCTGTACGCACGGTGACACGGAATTCGCCATAAAAGCGCGCCAAATTAAACGCGAGCACCCGTAACGCGCGAATGAGTACAACGTCGAAAAATCGTTGCCACGTGGTGGTCTCGTCCGGAAAACACGATCACAAAGACGACCACCCAAGGAGGGCCTGCCGTTCGCACCAACAAAAAGGAGTAAAAATATATAAAACGTACACACTAAAAGGAATAAAAAATGCTACCCTACCTTTTTACCATCTAGCTCGTGAGTGCCTTGAGCTAATACCTTATCTACGCTAGCCGGGTCGGCGAAGGTGATAAATCCGAATCCCCTAAAAGACAACATGAGATAAAATTACTACTGGTATCTGACAGAGACAGATAACTAACAAACTATTTATTATATGGTACAGTAATAGGTGGTCATATAGTTTCTTGAAGGTTTGAGGGGGTTTTCGTCGGTTGGTTCAATGGAGACACACGTATTATAAACACACATAGAGAAAGGCAAGAAAGAGAGAAAGAGTCCGAACTTTAAGGGGGCGGTAAATAGACATATTCCATGTGAAAAGTATCAGAGTTTCAGGAGGCACGACAAAGCGTCACGCACGCACATTACATTTGAAATTTATTATCAAAAAACACCAAAATTAATTATATCATTTTAAAAAATATATTAATTTTATAAAATTGTAATAATATATATAAATATATTTAATTATATATAAGGATATGTATAAAACATCAATAAAAACATTGATTACAAGAAAATAGTGCATCCAAGTATATATAATGTGATAAAAAGACATCGTAAAGAAGAGTAACAGCGGCAGGATGGAGGCGGCGTCTGACATACCTTGGTGTAAACATTCTGGCGCCGCTGTCCATGCCGAGGGCGGCAACGGCATCACAATGGCTGAAAGAGAATGACTCTTCAAACCATCTTATCAATCGGTTGTGATTTTTTTATTATTTTATTTCGTATTTTCGTATTATTTTTCCTCTGTTCGCATCTTTTTTACGTCTCTCTTAGTTTTTTTCCATCAACATGTTTTTCTCTCTGCTTCTGTGCGTTTATATTTAGGAATAAAGCCTTCTACTAGTAAGCGACAGCTACGTAGACTACTGTGAAAGGACGAAGGACTAATATATGTCACAGCTTTGGGGAAACAGGGCTTTGGAGAAAATGTGGGATTCAGTACAGTCGTGCGTTTGTTGGTGTGTGTTTGGTAGATTGATATTTCGTTTGGCGCCGCGCGTCGCCGATATTGATATCATCGATACCTTATATTCGACTAATGATAGGGCAATGTGGTCGGTCTATTTACATTCCGACTAACAGCAACTAAACACAATCAGTATGTAGTAGCCACAATAATGATGGCGCCTGCATTATTGATGTGGCTAAATAAAACGCTAAATTCGGTAAGGCACGAACGATATTCGACATCCGTCATAAATATACGTAAATTGTGTACAAATTACACAACAGTTTACTTAATATTCTGTTATCTTTTAATATAGTCGTATCATTTATTTTATTATGTTATATAGTTTCTTATTACATTCATATATTGTTAGTAATATTTGTTTAAGCAATCCAAAACTAAGTTTATAGAATTGAGTGGGTTTATAAATGATTACCGAGGTTTTAACGCTTTGTAATATTTATCCTATTACAGTTAGAATCATTATTAATACATGAAAAGAAAGAACAAATCAAACACTTTTATATACAAGTTTACAAGTGTCGAATATAAGCCCCATTCGTGGCCTTAAAGTCGGTAGTAGTGATAGGTGTTTTCGTACAATTTTCACGGAAATTGTAAATTTACGACTGGCTTTCCGAACGAATTTCATCGGGTTATACATGAAACACTCTCTGATATGCTCCACACTTACTTCAACAACCCTTGGTTGGGCCCGTACCCTTCCCTTTACAATACATGTGCAGACGCATCCACTAGAAAGCAATAGAAATAACAATTTGGGATTATTGAACAAAAAGCTTTCTACCTCCCACAGTTTACAAACTCTTAAAGAAAGTAAGCTTACAGGTAAAACTGTTTGAGTTGATCTTGTATTTCATGTAATAATTATGCTTCTAAGTTTCATGTACCGAATACTGTAAAGTGTTAAAACACCGATATTCATTTATAAACAGCAACACAACATTGTATTGGTTTTTGCTAGCATTTTTTGAGCTTTTTTATTAGTAATAATAAGCAAATGTTTAAAGGACATCAAAATATATAATAATGTCAAGCTAATAACTGATAACTTTCCATAATTTTAGAAAAAATTAAATAATTTATTTTATTCTTGAATTCCATGGGTGTTTATAAATACATGTCGGGGTTTTAACGCTTTGTAGTATTTATCCTATTAAAGTTAGAATAGTAATTAATACATTAACAGAAAGAGCAACTCGAACAGTTTTATCTACAGACTTACAAGTGTTCAAAATGAATACCCTTCAAGGTGTTAAAGATCTTAAAGTCTGTACTAAATGAAAATGATATGGATATAGTGGTAGGTCTTCACGTATAATTTTTAGAGAGTCGATACGTAAATTGTTAATTTACGACTGGTTTTCCGAGCAAATTTCGTCGGGTGATTCATTAAAGACTCTCAACATACTCTTTATTGAACCTTGGTCACCATGTACTTAACTCTTTACGATGGATCTGCTGAGGAATACATTAGAAAGCGACTGGTAAACAGAACATTTCTTTTCAACAATTTTCAACAATTTATGAAGTCTAAAAAATAGTAAGAACTGAACAAATTTATTAACAACATTAAAATACATATAATAGCCGAGCATATAAACTTTCACTTTCTATTTTATATGAATTGAAGCCTTTTCTGTCGTTGTAAAACAATTTCGATTAAATGTACGAATTTACAAATAACCCTACAAAGTTACTTGCAATGAAATATTTAGCCTTTCTTTTAGTGCACCTTAAATAATGTAAAGGTAAAAAGGTCTTGCAAATAAGTAAATTCATTTACTTCCTAAAAAGCATGTCAGTCAAACTGCTATGACAATTCTAATTGCTTACACTGAGGTCGTTGTTTACAAAGCGAGATGCAGGTCGGTGGGACGCGAAAGTAAACGTGCAAGAAAAAGATAACGTGTGGAAATGTCATCCGTTTCTGGTTTGCATGTATGCACATCCAGTGTTGATCGAACACAGTCGCGCTCGTTCGCTACGTTTGCCAAAACACCGAAAATCACTCAGTTCGCCAAAATTTATCCCTTTTCTATTTATTATTCATTGCCATTCGGGCGTGTGGCCCCAAAACCCGAAATGTTTGTGCTAAATCATTGCCCGGCTTGCCGTCGTCCTCCCCTGCAACCTTACACCTTCACTTCCGGTTCACCAACCAGCTCCAACCACCTCCAAACACCTCCAACCATCTCCTACCACCCTCTTTCAACCACCCCCTTCCTAAAACGCGACTCTCGCAAGTAAAACGAACGTATTCAATTATTTGGTATGCGATAATCTCACTCAGGCACATAAATTCTCCGCCAAAAATTTTCAATTAAACTTTTTCGCGTTTAATACGCGCGACTGCACCACCAGGCCCAATAGTCGGCTTAAACGAAGCATAATTTATCGTCGGTAATTCGTAATTAATGGCAGCAAATACGAATTTTATAGATTTGCTGTCTATGCTGCCCATTGCAGCCTACTGTAGCCCTTTCCAGAGGTAGTAGGGATAAACATGAGAAAAACAGGGATTTTCTTATGACCAAGAACATATAATTGTCCCCTCCTACTCCTCACTCCGAGGAGCACGATTAAGGAGTATACATTATAGTGGGTAATAATATAGCAATATAAGTCTGGCATTGACAAGTAATTAAACGTTTTATTGGTCAGCATGCTGGACCTGCACGCGTCCAGGTCCAGCAACCAGCTAGGGAGAGCATGAAACTATAAACAAAACTAATAACCGTTAAGTGTATATCTCTACTGGGACCTCGCCCCCTCCCCGGCTGCCTGTGCATTCGAGTAAGCAACCCCGAAACATTAATTTGATTTAATTAAACGATTAGTCTGCTCAGCATTTTTCAAACCAAAAATATATCTGTAGTAAATGCCAAAGCACGGAGTGCAATATTGGAAGGCGTGGGTAATTATTGTCGCTATGCTGGTCTGAGTTGGTTTGGTTTTCGGCTCTTTTTTGCTTTATTGGATTTCATTTTATTGGGCACACGAGTGGTGGTCGTTTAAAAACACATTTCGAAGCTGCACGAACTCGAGAGAGTGGGCGATGGTGTTGGTAGTGGTGGCGGCTCGTTTATACAATAAATAATTGAAAACGATAAACTTTACGTCCCGAACCGAGGGCCCATAGTGCGATTTCGAAATTTTAAATTATCAGCCCAATTAGTTTAACAAATTGCTGGCATTTAACTTACGAGCGCGTATTGTACCGAGAGGTATCAGTTACTGTTTTCATTTAGTTCTTTTTTTAGGAGCGCTGCAAGTTTGAAGTTTGCACGCTAATCACACGTCGCTGAAAGTAAGGCAAAAGTCATGCGAAATGATTAATTCGTGTGGCAACAACGCAACGAGCGCAGAAGAAAGTTACGAAATGAAATTTGTAAATGTCGACACTAGCATTTTCGGCTAAGCGAATAAGTCACATTTGACTTTCCCAACCATGTTGCTCTATGTGGATTAATATCCATAACAATACGAAGATATCAATCTACAAGTTTCTGCCGCGCCTCATAGCTTTATGTAGGGGTTGTACGGAGGGAGACGGACGTTCTGTCGCAGTATGCCTGAGGGAGGAAGCCGGTGGCGGAGCATTTTGAGGGAAGAGACAAATATCAACTCGCTGCAATCGCGTTTCCCATGAATTCATTACCGGTCGCCGTTCGAACGGAAGATCGAAAAGGGGATGACGCCGCCGCGCCATTGCTGCCGCCTGCCGTCATTGCTGCCACCGACTACGACCGCGTTCCACCTTCGCCTGCGTCGAGACAGCCCTTAGGTGGCACGCGGCAGGAGGGAATGATCGAAGACCGCCACTGCCGAGGAGCGCGCTCCGGAGGGGTTCGCCATGGCCCTTCGGGTCTGAGAAATCAATTTCTGCGCCCTCCCGTAATAGCCCTGACGCGTTTCGTCGCACAATTAGTAGCGCACAAATGAAGCATTTTCAAGACTAAAAGGTGTTAATATTTATTCAGCATTAGGGCCTCGTTTGGATCAATTTGCTAGCTGTCCTGCGTTGGAAAGAAAGAGGGGTAGACCACAGCAGGCGAGCGTCGGATAGAGTTAGGAAGAGGACAGGAAGACGAAGGGCAAGTACGAGGAGGTATTGTGTGATTGTGCAAGCGTCGGCGTCGTCTCCAGAGTTGAAGTAAACCAAAAGTAGGAGGATTATGGCCAGTCATGTGCCGTTTCTATTTGCCCTCCGACGCACACGCGTGGGAGTCGTATAAACGCCGCTCTCTGCCACCGCAAGCGAGGAATAACGGACAAGATAAACACGACCGGGATGAGGCCAGGCAACGAGTGCAGCTACAAGATTTAATTAGCCACGTAGCCCGCTGGGGGGAGGCGGGCCACTCTGGTGTGTGTGGGATTTCGGATAGCTAAATAAGTCCACTTCCGACAGTCCACTCCAAAGCGACTGGGATTCGGTTAAACCGGAATCGGACATATTTCTAACCGAATGACTTTTGTGGTTCATTTTGGGAGGTAACTCATTTCAATAACCACGTGCGAACATGAGTTGGACATAAAGCTAACAGTTACAACTTGTGGTAATCCAGATTTATGTTCGCTACACTACACTATTCTACCCCACTTTGTATATCTCTCTTCAGCTAGTTTTACTCCCATAGAAGGGCAGGCTAACTATAATTTCCTGGGAACTTTTAAAACTGGTCTGGGTAAGACCAATTAAGAATCAAAGGATTCTGATCTTGGAACAAGAAAATATGTCTGGCTAAAGGTTACCGAGTTACTTCTTAAAGTGATTTGGATAACATCAATTATGAAGTATAGAAAATTTGTACAGAATTTGGTGGTTACAAGTAATTTTGGTCTTCAACAAGGAAATAACTATGGATAAAAGTTAGAGGTGCCAGAACGAAAGGAGTAGGCCTCCACATAGCATATTTCAAGATTAATTTTAATCTAAGAAGAGCTTGAAGGGGTCTCCCAAACCCCTCCTTCCAAAAACGGTTATTACAACAGTTATTACCCAAAGTTAATGGATATTGAATGATGATGATGATGATGATGTGAGGGAGGTACGCACATATAGGTAAATCTGTGCGTCACCATCGATGTAACTATCCCGATAGAGCAACCCCTATGCCGGGTACTCCTTTTTTACGACGTTTTAGAAAGGGATTAGTTTTAGATAAGACCAGCTAAAGGAGCGCGATTTATAGAGCGCCAACACGCAAAATACATGCCTAGATTGCTTCGTCGATGGGCAGGATGCAGTCGATTATTGCTACGCTTCCTCCCCCCTAATGCGACTAGGAAATAGACGAGTGCGCCTCGAATCGAAAAATGTTATGTTTTTGTAATTAATCACGTTCGTGCCGGGGAATTTTTTCCACCATCGCGCCGCGCCGTGCCACCGCCGCAGCAATATGACAAATGGACAGAAGATTTTAATTAATTTTCGATCTTTCTGCGAACCAGGGCATATGTGCCGGGCTCCCCCGTATTGATTCCCGTGTCTTTTTAATCAAGCAGCTACCACACTAGCGATCGAGTGGATTTTCACGCGCCCGCGCGTGAGATCTTCAAGCCGAGGGGCGGCGCAGCGCAATAATAAATCACGGTAGATATCACTTTGTAATTAAGTTACCAATACGACCGCCACGGTACCCTGCGGCTGCGCGTGTTTGCGTGGCGGCGGTGGCGGCGGCAGGGGATGCAAATCAAGCTGTATCGCGCCGCGCATTCGGAACCCATACAAGATTAATACCGAGACCAATATTGGTTTACTCATTGCAACATGATGAAATTGCTGTATTTCCTATTAATTACGATAATCTCCTCGGTGGGCATCAACGATAAAAACATAAATTTGCCGAACAGAATTTCTGCCACGAATCAAACCTGAAGGAAATTATTTTATCATTTTTCAATTCAAGCCCTGCACGGGTTTATTTTGCACTTGAAAATATTAATACGGAGGAATGGGAAGATAGCTACTATACCTCTTATCTCCTTATTCCTGCTATATTAGAATTTACGGTTTGGTTTGATTTTGTGAGGTTGGTTGGATAGTTGGGTGGTTGGGAGAATGGGGGGGTAGGAAGAATGAGACGTTGTGATGATGGGAGGTAGTAAGAATGGGTGGTTAAGAGGATGAGAGGTTGGGAGGGTCACCTTGCAAACGTGGCAGTCGAAGGTTTACAATCCTCCAAGGAGCAACTGGCGAATTAGCTCGCTTAGCTCCAACTCTCCAACAAGATGATCGCATAACAAAATCTATATGAGCGTAACAATGTAACGCATCGGCAGGTTTAATATGCCAGCGTCGCCGTCGTCTTCGCTGCTACGACGGCGACGACGCGACGAGACGAAGGATGCTAAACCCCTATCTGAGGAATGGTAAGAGGGGGCGGCGTTGTAAGATGCTTCGCAGCGCAGCGCGACCGCCTATTATTCCGGCTGGCCTCGCAAAACCGCCACCATCACGCCGCCACGCCGATGACGATGGCGGTTCGGTGACAGGCATTTGCCTATTGGTCCTAACGACATTACGGAAAGATTCATGGTACGACAGGAGGTAATTATGTTATCAAATGCTGCAAATATGTCCGGATTTAAGACCATCATAAGTCCTTAATTGCCAATCTTAATAGCGGCACGCAACTTTTATTGCACCCGCACATATGGCATTTTACGCCATCCGCCTCTTAATAGCACGGGTAGCAGTGGCAATTGGATGAGGCCATGGCCACACGCCACATCGCCATACTATAGTCAGAGGGGGTGGTAGTAGCCATCGACGGACTATCCCTCTCGATGGCTACTACCTACTAGCCATCGCTCGGTTAAATTTACAACCCACAACGTAGGTCCTCTAGGTCCTCAACGCCGTTCAACGGAAACCGTGAGGAGGCAGAAGGAAGCAGATTCCTGCGGGCAATCGATGGCCCTCTTTCCCTGTCGGAAGGCAGACAATATACGGAAATATAAAAAGTAGAAAAGCGCATGATTTCCGACCGCCTTCAAACCCGGTGCGGCAATAAAACGAAATTGAGTTGCAGTTTTTTTTTGTGTGTAAAAGTTTGGAGGAAACTTTCGGAATAACCACACAATGTGCCGACATATTTGAGCGGCATTTCATCAAACTCGAAATTTTCTTAATTCCAGCAAATCTGTTTCGGTTATCTGATTATCTTGGATGTCTGCAGTCATATTTCAGCCGGCGCAAAAATAAGCACAAACAGTATGCACTTGGCACGGAACCTGATCCGACCGTGCAGAAGAAAGGCTGTGGGGAAAAAGATAATCAGCAATTCCGGACCACATATTTCACGCTGCAAACTTTTCGAAGATGTATAACTACGTCGGTGGGGGGCTTCTACATTTGGTCCCGCCGCCACTGCAGTGCAATGACGGCGAGACGAAATGTAGGAGCGCCGTCGCAACTATACTAGTATAACTATGTGAGAGAAAGAGTTGGTTTTGGAGGAGGTGGGTTGGAAAGGAAGGAGGTTTTGGAAGAAATACAACCCTGTTTTCGATAGCCAGGAAACCTGTCTACCTGGCGCCTCCGCCATCAGACAAACTTCTTGGCTTGTCCATACTTGGCTGCTTACAGCGTGGATTTTAGAACGCAATCCAAATAAATGTAACGACTATACTTTTCCTGGAGAACTGGAAATCTATTGTGTATTTGGTTTATTATTTATGAAGGAGGTCACATAATACCGACAATAACAATTCGCAAGTAGATAAATCAAGCAACGAAAACGTTAATACAACATACAAAGCGGTTTAGTCGTTCGCGCAGAAAGTTTGTGACCACTTCAAGTAGCATTAAGCCACATCTCGGTTGAGAAGGCGACTTCGGGGCGAGGAAGCATGTGGGACAAGGGACAAGTAGATATCTGCTATATTATAGCAACAAATCTGTCGCGGGCGCCAGTAAATAAAGCTTAGCGTTAAAAGCGCTTGGTATGGGATAAGGGGTGGTGAATTAGAAAACAAACACGAGGACACGATCCTCGACAGTTGCGTTCTTTCTGCGCTCTGCACTGTGCGTTACAGTCGAAAGGGCGGTTGGTGTCGGTTGGTGGCGGCTCTGACGGCGTGCAACTAAGTGTAAATGCCACCACCAACGGGCTTATCTTTCGGGGTGAGCTGGCAGCGCTCGAGTGTCGCAGTAATGTTCATATTCTTCAAATAAACCGGATTAGAATGCGAAATCCCCTCCCGTCATTATTGTTTATAGCCGGGAAGCACGTATGCCAGCTGTACGTGCACGGCGGTGAATTAGCCGCCTCTTGTGCCGCTACCAGCTCCAACACCGCCACCGCCGCCGTCACTGCTGTCGCTCAGAGTGTTTTGCCACAAGCCGAAAGTGAGAAAGAGCGTACGAGCGCGCTTCGGATGCCGGCAAGTTGAATAAATTTATACGAATTTAGCTGACCAATGTGTGCATCCGGCTTAGCCATCGCCTATTATTAGGAATTGAAATAAAGTTTCGATCGATACTGTGCTTCTCTCTCCTTTTGATAAAACCTCACAGAGGTCTCTTTCGTGTGTGTGAGTACTCGAAGAGCCATGGCTTGAACGCAGCCAATTGTTCAACAACTTGATCCACTTTATTTAGCTCCTTTGTGGTTGGGCCGATTAAAGCTAATGTAAAATCTAGAATGATTTCCCTTCCATTCCTCACTCTCTACCACTCCCTCTCTCACAGGGTTTCTCACAAACGCTCTCCTTCACTCTATAACTAACTATCTTTCTTTATTCAATGGGAAACTATGTAACTCCTACGACCGAAATTGCGAATAATGCACATCTCCTCGCACATAAACTTTCGTAATACTACTAATACTCTTCAAAGAAAAGGAACTTTGAAAGGAAAACTTGTAGGGAGCAAAGCACTAAAAATCTAATTAAAGCGATGACCAATAATTTAATCTCTTCCATTTTTGCTGAGCAGGGACTGAAGAAGTGATGACTGTCGAAGAAAAAAAACTAAAGAAGGAAGGAATAATGTAGAAAATACTGAAGAAGGAGTAACCTAGCAAAGTCTGAAGAAGTAAGGACTCACGTACGGACTGAAGAAGGAAGAACATTCATAGATGTTCGACTTCGAGGCCAATAAATCATCGTTGGCGTAGCAAACGAACGCCATACACTTTCATTATTTTTAGATAATGATCTTAAAAGATTTATTTTAACAGCAATAAAACGGTGGTATTAACCGAACGTCCAGCGGACTTGATTGATTGATGGCCTCGTAGTAAAGCCGTCTCGGACCACCCACAAACTACTAACTGTTGGCGCGCCTTCGACACCATAACCATCTCTTCATTCAAACCCACCCTCCCTCCCTCATCGCCGAAGGTTAGGATGGAGAAGGTGGCGACAGGTCGACTCCTTCTGTCGTGACAACTTAGAGGTGAGATGCGCAAAGTCGTAACGACTAATGAGCGTCTTCGAGCAAACAATGCTGTCCTAATGTTCCATCTGCCCGCAAGCTACAGCTACAGTCCGCAAAAATAATGACGGGCCGAACAATGAAAGCCGATTACAATTGCCATTATACGGGAAAGAAAATAATCGAAAAAAGATGTGGGGCAAGGGAGTCCGAGACCGAATGGCGTGGAGGAAATATCGAAAGAAGCTTCGATTCCATGTGGAAGTTAATAATTGCATTTTAATCCATTTGGAAATGCTTTTGCGCGGCACCCGCTGTGCTGCGATGGCTGGCTAGCGTCTCAATTTGCTGGAAAACTGTGGAAATGTATCTAATAACTTCCTAAAGAAGCCACTCCGGGCGTCGGCAAACGGGAAAATTCGCGCTTTGCACAGCGCCAACGACGGCGAAACTATGTTAATTCCTAAAGCCGACCGATTTATATCGTGCGGCAGGAGGTTGGGGATCTACGGGGCAGTTCAGCAGAAAGAGGACTTTTTTACGTCCTATTTGCACCGAGCGTGTCGTCCTTGTACGTGTTTTCCTGCAATTTGCTTCCTTCGCCTGCGTACGTCTTGTAAGTGTTGGTCTGTGTGTAGCTATAAGTACGCGTTTTGTTTATATATCTAGGTGTTTGTATGCGTACATGTGAGGGTGTTTGTATGTATGTGTTTGTTACACTTCCAGCACGCGCAACGCCGAGGCACTTGAGCAGACTTTGCAAGCGCAGCAAGAAGCTGCGAGAGAACGTTTCATCCCGGCCCGTCCCACGGCCTGCTGCCGTGCCGTGGCGTGCCGGGAGGGGTTTTGGGAAACTGCGGAGAAAACGCGACTTGGCAGGCGGCTCAGAGCGATGCTCATCAAGGACCCTTGACAAATGCACCACCAGTCGTCCGCCCAAGTACCGCCAGGACGCGGCGTACACACAGCCGGTGGTGCTGCAGGCAGCAGAAGAGCTAGCAGGAACACAGCGGCGCAATAATCAGGACGAAGGAGGCGCGCGCGTTCACTTCATTCCGGCGGAGGTTTTCCAGCGCGCGCGGCAAAGAATGTGTACATTTGTACGACAGTTAAGGAAAATGGGCGCTACGCTTCTAATGATTTTCCTGCGTCTCAAATCTCACCCACTTTCCGCACAGGAAAGAAGAAAAAAATCCTGAGAGTAAAACGACTGTGACAATAACTGTCTGCTAAGCGAATATTTAATTAATTGTTGCATAAATTCACTGAAATGTTAATTTCGACTTGATTTTTCAGTCCGAACAAATGTATTTAAAAAATCTCAGACTAGAAAGACTGTCAAAGGCATTCATAGTAGTTTCCTGTTTATTCAGGCTTATAAACTATTATTGCTAGAAGTCTAAACTCTGATTGTTTTTATAGAGGACTTTTGGGAGATTTTTGAGAAGTTACGATGATAGAATACAATTAGGTGTTTAGAAATTCCCAAGGGGAACAACTGTGATTGCCAGCGAGAAATGGTTAGTAAGAAAATAATAATAGTAGAAAAATCACCAATCCTAATCAAAAATTGGAAAAAATCTTCTTTGGAGAAAACCATCGTAAAGGAACCTGGAACTCAGTGTGTAAATGCCAAAATGCGCTTACTCCACGGTCTTCACCTACGCGAGCTACCCCTCCACGGACTGCTCTGGAGCTCTATACAAACGTCACTCTATGTATCTGTTATAAATCTTCTACTTATTCGATTTCAATGTTCCATTCAACCTTTCAACCTTTTTTTTCAAAGATCGAACTACATAGTCATAATCAATGGCAATTACAAGTCTAGAGTCTGATTACTATTAATAAACGTCACCGGAACGAACAAAGGAAAAAGCTAAGAATACCAACGTGAATATTTAGTCATTTTTTGAAAATAACATTGACGAAAACCTAAATATCTAAATATATGGAATTCATAAATTTCCCTCATCATCTCTTGTTCCTAAACCTGTCAGTACTCTCCTGTTCCAAACTTGACGAAGCGACGCAGATATACTACAGGTAATCCGCTTCGACAAATGCATTTCGGAAAACACAGACACCGAACAAATCTATTTAATCAACGCGTCAAATTCCGAGACAAAACTACGATTGTCATCATTCTCAGACTACGCATTAAGATGCCGGCCCCGCGCGTTATGAATTAATTAAGACGCCTGCCGCCGGCACGCTTCCCGATTTTCGCAATGTGCGATGTGCGAAAACGGGAAGCGCGTCAAGTCAAGCCGAGTAAAACGCTGCTTGTAGATACAGTCGCATTGTTTAATCGCGTTCGAATTGTCTTATCGTTTAAACGCCTTGACTGAACACCGATAAAAGCTCTGCCAGCCGTGCCGCCGCCACCACCGCTACCCAATCCTCCCCAAACTCCGCTATTTCGAATGCGAAGACGTCTTTCCGTGTTGTAAACGCTCGAGTAACAAGAAGGCCGAATCGGTGGAGCATGAGCGACGAGCAAGACAGAACCTCTTGTTTACAAGTCACACGGCTGTCGCCCGCACACGAAACCCTACAACCCAGCAGGCGGAGGCAGGACAGGGAGTCCTGAGTTGTATGCCCCAAACTGCGCCTACCCAGCTGTAATGAACGACGTCGCAGGCGAAATAACGGAAATATTCAAATTAGTCACCAAGTTTTTCTCCGGCGCAAAGGCAGAGGCAAAGTGTGGGGCACCTCAAACAAAAATCTGTATCTTCAACGTCCCCACCGGGTTTGAGGACAAAGCGTAGCCGCACCAACGCACACGAAATCCATTTGAATTGCTAAAACTTAGCGTCGACGATCTCACAGACGGTGGACCAAAGTCGATGAGATTCTCTCAAGCCTAGAGAGTCAAGAGTGCGTTGCATAATTCAACCCACATCGACACGACAAAATTCCTCTATTAATAGAGTTAATTACAAACAAGTAATCAATTAAGATTCCCAAGTTGGAGTTGCTTGTGGTCAACAGTTAGTCTGGGAAAGCAAAGGAGTCAAGGCACGGAAGCCACGAGTGAAGAAGATGCTTTCGAAGAGATATTGGACGGTTCCCGGGATGCGCTGAAACATCGAACGCTTTTCTTCGATGTCGTGCCGCCCGAATAGCTGCCGATACGCGGCGCTAACCTCAAAACTTCGCAAGGGGTCAGATTAAGGCGGCAAACTGGACCCGGAGACTTCCCGAGGACCTGCGAAACGCGGGTGGGCTCTGTGCGTCTATCCAACGCAATCGGACCGTGGAACAAGAAGTCTGGCAGAAGCCAGGAGTGAAGTGGAACGACGAAACGCCAAGCATGTGCACACCACCCGCCATTATGCCACACAACAAGAACCTCTTCTTCGAAGGAGACGAAAGGGTGAGCGGAGAGTTCACAGCTCGCGCACGCTTCGCACCGAAATCTTACTGAATAGTTAATTTCTAATTAATTACAACAACTTGCGTCGGGTTGTGATGCACGCAAACAAACTATCAGAAAGACCGAAACACAAGAGAACCCCTATACTCCTTTACACTCTCCAACCACCTACTTTCCATCGCATTGCACCCCCACCCATTTAGCACAGAAAGCTCTCATCCTATTTCCTCTATCACAATTTTCACTTTGCATCTCGTTCTTTCAACCATGCACTAAAGCCAATCAGAAAACACATTTATTGTGCACGTGCACCAACTATTTAAAAAAACTTTCGACCGCAATGTAAACAGTTTTCAAGTTTAAAAGAAAAACTTCGAGAACTATTGGAGGTTTAAACCGTTTTGTTATTCCTAAGTTTAGCAGTTAAGTCACAAAATTACAGTAAAGGCAGAAAAGAAGAGTATTTCACTCGTCGTCATCTCTCCTACTTGCTGAGGTAAAAATATCGAATTCGGGAAGTTGCCGCCGGCGGAGGCTCTGTGGCGGAGGCGGCGACGACGATGGTGGAGCGTCTGGGGGATAGGCCGAGAGATGAGGCTAACAATAATGCTCTCGGGCGCTTGCCTCGTCGCTATCATTATCGCTTTTGTTTATCACTGTCAGCGGTTGAGGGTGGGTAAACAGGCGAAAGACAAAACAACAGCACGTTGCGACGCGTCGTCAAGATTGAGTTAGACATTCGTATTCTTTTAGTCTCAACTTTTAATTTTCGCTTTTGAAAAAAACAAACTTTACGCGGTTACAAAATTTAGCAAAAAATATTCGTTAAAAAGCTATAATAATATACTATTGCTATCTTTCGATACTCTTGATACCGTATCGATAAATATCGAAAAGTATCGAAAGGAATTACTACTTTTTAAAACAAACCACACGGAAATTTTCTAAAATGTAGATACAATGACGATTATAACTTTGAAAAGTGATATTGTTAGTGATTGCTTACATGACTGCATGAAATTTGATTTCCTTAATGTCAACGTATACAATTTCACATAATAATAAAAATTATAGTTGCTGCGTGCAGTAATGCATTTTATTATTACCATTTTTAAATGGTGTTTTGTTGAGGATTTTTGAATACCACAATGTAATATATTGAAATACAGGCCTGTTAAATTGTTCGCGTGCGACGGGAACGAATTCCCGAAATTAACAAAGCACGTGCGCGAAGGGAAAATGGAAAAATAACGAAGCGAGGCGAAAACACGCGGTGATCGACACCGATTGTGGTGGTCGGGCGGGCGGCACAATGCACTGTAGGAAAACAAACCAATTAAAAAAGAAAACTTTCATTATGCAAATCGCACGTTTTCAGCACCTTGCTACGTGTGTAATGTATGCGTAGCCGCCACCCTCTTCGACGAAAACGCAGAATACATACAGCAGCACAGTGCCGGGTGATTGCGAGTGACGGCGACGGCATGTTGGCAGGCGATAGAGGAAATGATAAAATGAGGCTAGCAGTGGCAGTATGCAAGTGGAAAGGCCAATTTAAGATCATTTTTGGCATATACAAGCGCCAATATTGAAATGTACGTATTCGTTTGGGCTTTGAGAGGAGGCAGCGGAGGGCGGTATGATGGCGTATGCCGCGCCGATTGCAGCCGCCTCTCAAACACTGTGTGTTTGGGCAACAGCCAAACGATTCTGTCGTTCGTTCAGAAATTCCAAAATTACTGTTTTAATACGGCATTTGAAAGTTGGAATATTGAAAACCGCAATTCCTTATCGCTTTATATCTTCGGTAGAGCGTCTTTTGCTCTTTACGCCGTCCGCACACTGCCACACCGCCATTTCGGATTTATTGAAGCGCCGAACCGTTATTATTACCTACTGTACGACACGTCGCATTGTAAAATTGATATATTATCTTAACAAATAGGAATTTCCGCAATAAAATCAATTTTATACGTCTGCACTTAAACGCTGCGCGAATTTTCCCTGCAGCGGACGTGGCGGAGGCGGTCGCGACACAGAATAAAGTGCGTTTTAGTGCTTTCAGTGCCTCTTCTCAATGCACACGACCCGAGGAGGAAGCGCTGAAGAAAAGGGGTAATATCAGCAACATTTTTGCGTGAGAATTGCAACTTTGGCTTAATGTGTTTTCGCATTTTTATCACCTCGCATTTTTATGCAAATGCCAATTGGGTATACGCAGTCTTTCTAAAAGAAAAATCAGAAGACTTCTAATATCACATTTATGTAAAATACTAAAAATTATTTTAGAAGAAAAACAATTCAGACTGTTTTTCCTTTCAAAGAATTTTGAAATAATCATCGCATTTTTAAGGTTTTTACCTCCCCGGGCTCTCTTTGTCTATCTATCTCTTGCTATGTGAAGTTATTAGTCTTTCTGCAAGAGTAATATTCGCTATTGTTGGTGCACATCTGCAAATACATGTTGCGAGTGTAAGGGGACGAATGTACGAACATATACGCATCGTGAAAACACGCGAGAAAATCAGTTGAAGGAAAGAAGAAAAGCGAAACGAATGTTCTCTCCCTCGAATGTACAGCTCTGCACAATCGCGCCGAATGCATCTCGCATCCAGACAACCGGGACATCCAAAGAGTCTGTCCAGAGACATAGTATCTGTAGTGGAGACAAGAACTCCTTCATCCTCCAGTGCCAAACCAGCGTCGCACAACCGAGAAATGCTGCGAGTTATCTCAATTCTCAAATAAAGCGGAATTTTTCATTGTCTGTTAGTAGCAGAGCAGTGTTAGAGAAGGCAGCAGCAAGGACCGTGATAGAGTGTCGGCGTCCCGGTTGCCCGAACAGACGACGCACGGAAAGAGAACGCAATGGTTCCCGATGCGACAGTAAACTATTTTTGTTTGCGACGCGACGCCCGATACAGATAGCGTCGCAAGACGCTGCACCACGTCGTCGTCGTCGACTGTGTGCGTTGTCACATTTGTTACGTCTGCTGATCGGCAGCCCATCAACACACCTTCTTCGCATACATACATATATACATACATGCATACATACATACATACATATATACGTACATCCACACAAACGCATATACTCCTAGAAACGTCTGATCAATATCGAGCGACACTCCATCACCGCCATCAGCTTGAGTTCATTTCGCCACCTTCGCCGAGCTTGAGGATCATGTTTTCGGTCATCTCGCACATCGTACATGTCGACTTTTTGTGTGCAAACCCCCGAAACCCACTGCCACCGCACCGTGAAGGCATTAAGTGAAACGCACGCACTTGTTCCATGTGAGGGGGTTCGTGGACTTCGGACTCCCTTCGCAGTGATCAACTTTTTGCGTCTCCTTCGCATCGTCGTAACTCCCCACCGTCAAATACTAGTGGTACGAGTATTACTTCGATGCCTCGGGTGATGCCCAAAAGCCCTAAACGTATTTAGAAATTGAACTTGCTCAATTTTGTGCGCTTCCAACGGAAAATTGAGCAAGGCTCAGTTTTCCACGCGCTGCGGACACGCTGTACGCGCAAAACCCCCTTCATTCCGATACCTAACGAGTCGTTTAATTAGACTCCTTGCTCGTGGAAGGTTCGGGCGCGTTCCGACGACGCCTGCCGGGCGTCGAGTAATTGCAGCGACGGCGGCAGCGGCGCCGCCCCCCGAAGGCAAAACGAAAAGGTCAACACTCTTTAAGCCCATAGATTTGATCGATTCTTCGCAGCAATACGGTACTATACGCCCGATCGTCGACATCGTCGACACCGCCTGAGACGACACTCAATCGACGACGACGTAACGGTCTGGAAGACACGGTGGCGCAAGATGAAGTAGAAAAAAACACAATCAACATAAATCGACGACGACCAGCCAAGCAGCAAAACAACCGTTTAAAGATCTACAAGCTGAGGAAAGTCTGAGTCTTCTAACCAAGAAGTAACGACGAAGAGAGGCGAACACGTTGGAAACCAAACGCAAAAGCAGGTAATTAAATATAATTACATTAAGCAGGCGTGATTGCTTCAATTAAGCGGATAACTAAAGCGGAAATCGAACTGTAAATTGCGCACGCCGCCAGCGCTACCGCCACCGTCTCTACCGTCGCCAGCAACTTTCTTTTTGCACTAATCGACGGACCATCATTATTCGCAATGCGCCCGCAAATGGGGCAAAGACAACGATGGCGCCTCGTTAAGCTGGGAAAATGGACTCGTTTCCTTCGAGGTCCATGCGAGGCATCCGCCACCAGAAGCTACTAGCCGAAGCATTCGGGTTCGTACTTGGCAAGCCGTTCGCATGCACGATGGCCACTCTTCTGCTTCGTCCATTCCTCCTTTTTTTCTCGTTCAGACCTGGTTGTGCCGGTGTAAAGAGGCAACGTGAGCTTAAGATCGGCGGCGGTGAGCGGCGGGCGGCCCGAAACTCGTTCACGAAGGTAGCGTTGCAGCAAGGGGCTGGAGGATTCGTTATTTCCAACGACCGTCTGGGGATGCACTCGAGAGGCGGTCTGCTTGTTTTTCCGCACGCATGGAAAAGCGGGCAGCATGCGGGAAGCCGCCTTCGCTGGCTCCACCACCGCAAGATTGCACAAACTGTAGGTCAATATACAAATTAGGATTAAGTGGTGTCTTATATTACGTAATAAGCCTCATGAGTGCCTGGAAAGTCATTTATTATCCTGGAAATCTTTCCAGAGGCTTGGGGTTTCATCAGGGTTAGTTTCGAAGTCCTGTTAGCCTTTTCTTTTAAAAATGTTGCTTATTTTTGCTGATTAAAGAGGTAATTTATTTATAAATGTTTTATATTAAGTTAAAAATGTATTTTCCTAGTGGTTTTGTGATTTTCTTCATTTCTACAAGAAAATTTTAATAACCTAAAAGTCTGAATCTACAATGGGAAGATGAAGAGATGTATTCGTATGCATCCTGAAGTGATCGCACATCAACTAGTAAATACAAGTCTTATTAACCCCAGTTTAGCCGCGGTAACATGCCAAGCGAGTAATTAAGGCCACGATTTTCTTCTCAGGTGCTATTATACAAAACGCTATAAATTTTAGATAACAATTTAATGCATAATTCATCCGCTAAGTTTATTTAAAAAGCGTCGTTTAAAAACATATGCCAAGTTTACAATTGTCACGTTTTTTGTATTACTCAGTGGCGTACACTCTATCGTCCTTAATTTTGATCAGAAACAAAAAACCTAAACGTTTATAAAAAGTATATAAAATTTTCTTAAATATGATGTCGAGTTTTTTCAAGGTAAAGTTAAAATTGAATATATTTGAAAGAGTCTTCTGTCACTTATTGATAGAACATGTTGAATAAATGTTTGATGAGTAAAACGCTTTCTTCACAGTTCTACAAATATAATTTATTTTTGTACAATATACATTTCGGCTTTCGCCATCATCAGGTACTGAA
>WSZQ02000015.1:987089-1016127 GCA_019419845.2 Weissflogia rhopalogaster
ACACACACACACACACACACACACACACACACACACACACACACACACACACACACACACACACACACACTCACACATACACACACCACACATACACACATATACTGTAATGCATAAACCCATTCAAACATATATAAACAAAGCCACATATATGTCATAACGTCTCGTGATTGAAGGTAATAACAGAAGACCGGAAAACTGCACGTGCGTTGTTTGTAGTAGAGTACACATACACGAATCGAAAACAAAAAGTAACCTTGAAAAATGGATGGAAAAAGAAGCGGAATAGTTTTTCTTTCCGCGCAGTGCAATTCTTTTCGAAATATTTTTTAATTGAAAACAAAAAAGCTCGGGCTCGCGCAATTGTCATGCGCTGCACACGGGTGCAATGACAGCTGGATGCCGTGCTGATTTTTCCCACACGTAATGCCTCACAGCAGCAGCCAGCCAGCCAGCGGTATTCATTGCGTTTTGATATTCTTTTAATCCGTGTTTATTTTCGCATTGCGCAAACTCAAATTGCAATTTATGGAAATTTGAGCTTTTTTCGAGGTTTCTGGGTGAAGACGGTTTGCCAGCTTGCATGAATTAAGTAAGGTTAAGTTACAGGGTACTGCGGGTGAAATGGGGGGGATTCAGAGGTGGGTTTGATGCTTTCAGCGAGTGCAAACAATATTTTCTTGACGTACGCGATGTAAAAATATGTCGCACGTTTTGCGCGGATGGAAAAGCGGGGCTTTTTCTCGCGTGTCGCGTTTGTTTGTGCGATGATGCGAAGCAGGATTTTATTTTCGTAGCGGGGTTGGGTGGGTTTAGATGTATGTGTATGCTGATGGCTTCCCTTCGATGGGTGTTTGCATCGTCTCTCACCTCAACCTTTCTTGATTGATTGATCGTCGAGATGACGCGGAATATTAGATTCACGTTGACATTTCCATACAGCGTAAGTGTTGCTTTGTAAACATTTAAAATGCAGTGTATTTTAGGCATATTTTCGCCGAATTTATATAAAAAAAATTAGATTCTATTGGAATATTTTAGAAAATTCAGAAAATTTCCAATGAAAAACAACGGAAATTTTGCATAATTTTCATGGTATATTAAATTTGTGTTTTACACTTTATCTGCATTTTTTATTATGAAATAATCATGAAAAATAGTAAAATAGAAAACTTTTGGTTGTTACGATTCAATAGTTTCAGATATAAAAAAATAATTTTTAATTACCGTGGTTATTAACAATATTATTATTAAAAGATATTAGTGAAAATAGTGAAGGTGTGGGTTAGTAGTGTACGTTTGAAGGTTCAGAGACTACCCCCACTCCAAATCTGAGCTACCGCCTGTCGTACTCGGCTTATTGTTAGTAATGAACGTTCGAAGCTTCATTCTTCTTCCCCCGCTCAAACTATGAGCCATAAAACTTGATGTTTTGCACTTTAAATAATAATAAAACGTTATATTTGAAATTATTTTATTATGTAATACATTTATAATATTTTTCGTAATATTAAAAAATAACTTCTCTTGTACTTGATTATAATAATATTAAATCATTTAATAGAGTTGTTTATACATATTAAATGAATCGATCTACTTAAAATACTGTAACATATTAATAAATAACGTCACTTTACAAAATTAATCTCAATTGCGACATTAAATAATTGAAAATCATAACGCATCAAGCAGACATCGAACATTTTCACATGTATATTTATTGCCATTTAATTTGTTCCGTTTGAATCCATTAATTAGCAATACAATAATTAATTTCAATTAAATATTAGTGTCGTAAAAGTTTCACGCCGTCATTATCGATTGTCGATAATTAATGACACAAGAAATTATTTATTTAAGAGCATTTAAATTTGTGCACATTAGTTTGATTACAATACGTGTTAATATTTGATTCATTTTGTAACTTTATTGCGTCGTTGTACGAGTATGAACGTACGTAACAACTAGTAGCATTTCATGCACATTAGTTGCCTGGAGTTTGCCATCCGTGTGAATGATATCAAACTTTAGCAATTTGTTGGAATCGATTGGCATTTATTTGCATCAATTCCATCAGTCGCTTTGATCGGATCTGGGAGGTCGGTCGGCTCTCTGCAATTAGAATATCGAGGTGCGATTTGCTGCACATTTTACTTTGCTCGCTTCCGGATTAATGCCAGACAAGACGCGACGAAGGAGAGAGAGAGAGAGAGAGAGACTAGGAGCGACCACGTCGATAATTAAGCGCTTTAATAACATAATTTCCGAAACTAAACGAATTGGTAGTTTTGCGTGCTCGGTGATTCGCGTTTGCAAACCGGCGTGACAGAGAGAAATTCGATATTTGCGCACGATTTGCAGACCAGAAGTTGGGTACAGCGAAATCGAATTAAGTCGGCTGTCAGGAGCAAATGTTTTCTTACGCTCGGGTTTTATTCGGTAAATTCGGTATATTCGTAAATTGATGATAAAATGTGTGTGCCACATGTTTGGAAATTAATTCCGGTGGAATGATCCTTATTGGAATTTGAAAAATGTTAAAGAATGTTTAGTATTAATATAGAGGGTATAATTTTGAAATTACTTTGAATTTTAACAATGTTATAGCCTAAAAAGCAAGAATTTATATGATAAAGTAAAGTAGAGTAGTTTAGAGCATTCTCAGTCCATCCCCACTCCAACTCCACGCCATTGAAGGCTTGCTGGAGAGTGAGGCTAGCATTGAACTTCTTAGGAAGATTTTAAAGATTAATCTTGTGTTTTTATTTTTGAAATCAAAGGTGAGATGGTTGTTTTCAGCTTTACACATTTATTAAACATGTTATTTATTTTTAATTTAAAAAAAGTTGAAAATCTTCTGATTATCAACATAAATATCAGAATAGAACATGTAGGTAGAAGATAGTAGTGAGGTTTCGTAGTTGTGCAGTTCACCCCCACTCCAATTAGACTTCAGCAAGGGAGTCCAGTGATGCTATTGAAACTTACCGTTTAAGCCGAGTTTTTGGCTTTTTTCGCGTTTTTTTGTGTAAAACAGAAAATGAAAGTAAATTTCAGTTAGTAACATGAAGTGTGAGCACGTGTTTGATAATTAATAACGGTGGAATGATTCTTAGTTGTATTTGAAAAAAGAAAAACGAGTTAAGGAATGTTTAATGATGATGGGATGATTTATCGGTACAATTTTGAAATTACATTTTAACCAAGTTATAGTACAACAAGTAAGAATTTATAAGTAGAGTAGAGCAGTTTAGGGCATTCTCAGTCTACCCCCACTCCAACTCTACGCCATTAAAGGCTAACCTGAGAGTGAGGCTCGCTTTGAATTTGGTAGCAAGATTATAAAGTAAGTTTTCGTTCATTAATCTTGTGTTTTTTTCTCGTAAATCAAATAGGTATGAAGGTTATTTTCAGTTTTAGACATTTGTTAAACATGGTATTAATTTTTAATAAGAATATTAGTTGACAATTATGATTTTCAGTACAAATATGAGCGTTTAGGTAGGTGATAGTATTCTAGTTTCGTAGGTTCGAAGTCCACTCCCACTCCAAATCCACTCCTAAAAGTGTGCAAGTGCTGAAATCGATGAACTTACACCTAATTTTCATCAATTAAACTTTTTAAACTTGGAAAACCATGGTTGTGAAAGTCATTTTCAGTTTCAGACATTTAAATTTTAATATTCCAGAAACTTGTTTGTACATTTTTCAATTTTCTACTCAGGTATGCGCCCGCACGTTTATGTGAAGTGCAGTAGTGTACTTTCGCTGGTTCCCAGACTACCCCCACTCCTTATGTCACTGTACCCCAGCCCAGATTGCTCGTGCTTCTCAATTCCTATTCTTGTTAATTCTCTATAAAAAAAATAATGTATATATTTTAATGGCTATCAACCCTAAGGTTTTTCCGCCATGTTTGTACATATATTTGCATGTTTACAATTTGTGTTGTTTTTTATTGTGTAGTAGTAGTTGAGTGTTGAAGGTTGAGGGTAGAATGTTGGGTGTTGAATGTTTTAGTATTGTGTTTGTTGTAAGTTGTGGGTGAATAATATTCATCCGGTGGATTCTCTATATATCATTAAAGTTAATTTTAAAACACATCTTAGAAAATCATTTTCGAACAGAGTTCTTGGGTCGTTTATAAACTTACTTTACATCCACTGATCTGGTGTATATTTCGATTCCAACGAGGGCAAGCAGTGTCGAAGGTCAAGGGCGAGGTCAAGAAAAGAAATGGAGCAAAGAACGATTGCCATGCATCTGTTTCTGGCGTGTATGTGCTTTTCCCGATGGAAATTCGGAGCGGTCCTGCACCCCCCCCCCTGTCGCCCTCTATCCCCTACGAATTATTTACGATCGTTTGCCGTGGCCCTCGTAAACGGCTTTTGCTGGTGTCCCCACGCTTCCTCGCAAAATTTAATAATAACGACTTTGTTTTGCCATTCGATAGTGATATTAAAAATTTATACGGCATTAAAATTAATATTTGGCGATTAAATCAAATACGAAGCGCCGCGGCACAAATTAAATTTTATGCTTTCGTTGATTTTAATTAGAAAACACGAATCGGTGCGGGGCTGGCGACTCGCGTTCGATTTAATATTAAGAGTGGGGGAATAAATAAATTTGATTAAACAACAATACTATCAACGTATGCCATAATTGAAATTCCATTTTGTTGATTATGTTGGTTTTGATTATAGATTTTAGTTTATTACGGAATGTAATATTATTTAATAGTTATATGATATGATTTTTTGCTTTTGTGGATTTTTTGTTGTTATTCATTGCATAGAATATTATTTAATATATTGTTGATTTTTTAACATTTTAAATCATTAAAATCAAATCATAAGAATTAAAATTAATATGAATTCATTAATGTAATTTTAATTATTTCAACTTGAGGAAGAGCATATAGCGCTAGTAGTGTGTTTACACAGGTTCCCAGACTTCCCCCACTCCAACTCAGTGCTATAGCGCACGTAGTCCAAAGCTGCCTCGTCGTAACCCACTGATTTCATGAGAAAAGTTAATTTTTCGTCATTTATAGTCCATATCCTAAATCTAATAAATTTAATAAAGGAAACTACGTTTCTATTGACACATTGTTGCAACAATAAATTATTCAAAACGAAGGTAATTTAATCAACAAAAACACACCTATGAGAATGTTGAATGAACCAATGTTAATCAAACTTTTTTGATTATGGAGATTGATCTCGGCATTGTCACGCATTGTTGGCGAAAAAAAACTAGCATTCATAAAATTGTTTGTTATGATGACAAACGTTCAAACGGTGGAACGCTCTGTTATTCGGCGCTCATCCGTGTTTTTACAACACGGATCCTCTCAAGAGCCAGCTCGAGGGGACCGGCGGGGCCTGGAGGTAGAGTGAAGTCCATCAATGAAAACGAATCGCGCGACCGGAAAACGCGTTTAACAAATTACTCAATTGTCGTCGGTTTACCAACGCACACACTTGCACGACTACGGTGTTTGCTCTATATTTTCGCGCGACACGAGCAAAACAAACGCGATTGACATGCCACGGTCAGACCGGACCCGAACAGAACAGAGCAAAGCGAAAACGGTTTCGTCCTACCTTTCAGGCGGTCATCCATCGCTAAACATAATTACGTGCATGCTGCGGATGCACTTGTCGCTCAGATGAACGTTATAATTCATTCATGCGTTGGCTGATTGTTTTACAAATACGACGTTGATTGTTAATTTGTGGTTATGGAAACTTTAATTTTTTAAAAAGTTGAAATCGTATGAACTTGTCTAAGCTGGAGTATTTTCAGATATTACAAAAAATAATTAAGTTGCTATGTTCGTGTTTGACCAAGTTTTTGAGAAAATTTTGAAATATATGCTAGTAGTGTACCCTCGACGGTTCTCGGCCTACCCCCACTCCGACTCCAGGCCAGACGTGGAAGCGCGCTCGCAGGTTCATAGCCTGTTGATACTGGTGTGCGGGCGCTTCAATCGAAACTCGATATCGGTACAGCCATTGCTTATTTTACGTTTTGCGAGTATATAGGCTAGTTAGCTCTATTTTACCATCTGTTAAATTATTTAAGCAAATACGTAGTACGTAATAAAAGTGTGTGCTATCGGCTGTTGCTTCCAATTGACAATTGAGCGCACTGTTTATTAAGTAAATTCGTCCGCAAAATCATCCGTAATTAGCATGATTGATTCGACGCGCAGAGGCGAATTGACGGCTCGCCAATTGTCAGGCGACGGCCGCAATGTCGCCCTTTCTCCCAGTTTTCAGCTGGCTATCGCGCGAAATCGAATCGAAAGCCGGTGCCGGCTGCCGAAATTGAGTTTCGGACGATTCGGGAGTGAATTTTCGTTAATTTACTGGCGCTGTCAGCGTCATGGAAAATGTAACAAAGTACGTTCGCTTCTCCCAGTGCCCGTGCGAATCAATGAAATTATTGACAAATTTTCACGGGTTAGATGTTGCTGATTAACGCAAGCAATTAAATAATTATATTGCTATTCGCAGTCACATCAAAGTTTGCGTTTATTCGTTGGGAGGTTCAACTTCAGATGGCTGAAAAACTGCATAGTATATTTTTATAGATTTTTTTTAATATAAGGTGTAGACATTTTTCAATTTTATTTGTTCATATGAATTCTTTAAAGTAGTTGAGGAGGTACATAGAGCACTTGTAGCGTGTTTGCGCTGGTTCTCAGTCTACCCCCACTCCAACTCCACGCCAAAACTAGAGCGTGGAACCTCGCAGTAATTTACTGATTTTCTGGCGCAAGTATTTTATAATTATTCATCCTTCATTGCTGAAATTTATGAAATTAAAAAAAAGTAAACTACTTTTTAATTGCAACATAATAAATTATTCAAAACGACTGGAATGTTTTGAGATATGCAGATTGATCTCGACAGTGTCACGCATTATTGGTGAAGAAAAACATGAATTCATTAATTTTTTAAGATTCATTAAGATTTATTAAGTGAAAAGTCTTTATATATGGTCGAAACACAGTAAAGTATGACAAAAATAAACAAAAACCTTCGTTTATTGATATTTTTTTAAGTTTTCTTGTAATTTCAGGATTTATGGAATAGAAAATTAAATTTCTCTTAGAATTACTGTCGATTTTTATTTTAGGCTAAAAGAAATGACAGTAGTGCACGATGGTGGGTTCTCAGTCCACTCCCACTCCAACTTCACGCCATTGCGCACGTGGTCCCAAGGACGCCGTAACCTACTGATTTCATGACAAATGTTAATTTTTCGTCTTTTATCTTTCAGAATAAATAATTTTAACAACAAAAACATCTACAAACGTTGAATAAACTCTTGTTAATAAAACTTTCTTTATTTACTGAGATTAATCTTGGCATAATACCATATTTTTGACGAAAAAAACTAGCTTTCTTTAAGTTGTTAAGCCTCATTTACGTTTCATAAGTCACGACTATGTGATGGTCGATTTTTATTCAAATTATAAGATAAAATATGCGGCGAGTCAATGATTAGTGAACGTTCGTAGGTTCGCGGACTACCCCCACTCCTACTCCAAGCCTAGTGAAGTTCGCGCGTCGCTAGCCTAATGGGAGGGGAGCAGTAGTGGCTAGTCCTATAATTTTTCACAACTTTGTGTTGTCGACATTTAATACAACACATATCTAAATGATCATTCAAGTTTTGTAGATGGAATATTGTCAACAACCTTATCCAATTAGAATTAAAGAAAAAACTTAAATTTAAAGTTTTTTTCTATTCTAACGTAACCAAGGACACATTTATGTACTTGTGATGCGTAGATAATAAGAGCACTTAAAACTTGTTCATAACTAAATGAATTCTTGTAATAACAGACGCATTATACGTATAAAAACGCCATGAATCTATAATCAATGACAATGACTCGCAACCGGTTTCTCGGTGCCATCCAATTTCGTTTTAATGATTTCATAATTTACGGAACGCCCGGAAGCGTAAAAACTGAGTGCTTTACATAATCATGTACATCCTCGCGTTTTTTTCTCGTTTCTCTCTCTCTCTCTCTCTCTCTCTTTTTCGCCCTATCACTTTCTGCCTCCCTTTCGTATCCTCTCTCTTTCTCTCTTAGCCTTAAAGTAACTGAATGGAAACTTGTTAGCAACGTAGCAAAAGCTTATACAAATTTTAAGTAAATCGTTCCGGCGAACGTAATTTACGTTTTCTTCGCATTCGCCAATACAAACACATCGATCCATCAGCGGCGTCGATAACGCTAAAATCCTAAAACCTTTATGCGTCGTGTGTGTCTATGCCTGCGCATGGTTTCTGCCAGGCGTTCAGGACAGCTAATGCAATCGAACGGACTAAAATAACAATCATTGCGTTTTGCGATACGCGAATGCCATTAGACGCCTGGCCTGTTCCTGTTTTATGCGTTTTTGATTATTAACCGCATGGCTAGAAGCGTGGAAACCGATGGAAATTTAATGCGTAATTGATATCCGTGTACTTATGTCGGTGCGTAGGTATGGAGAAAAGACACTGGCGTGTTCTTTCTTCGTGCTTGCTTTTTGAGGGAAATATTTCGAAAGTTTCGTCTTTCTACGACGCTGCCACCACCGCACCCTGCTTAATTAATCAACAGTTAATTATACTTTGACGGCCGGGAAGTTGTGCGCTCGAGAGCGGCGCGGCGGTAGGGTGCTGCCTTGCCCTATTGACGAAGTGGTTCATTACACCTTATCAAATATTTAAATGTCGTTTAGCGCTGGTGATGGCTTTCGTTTGACGGTGTTTACCGCGATAAAAGACTGTCAAATCAGACACTAGGACCGCAACCTATTGTCTTAACTTCACAGTGTATTATTTATTATTTATTGGGTGGAAGAGAGGAGAGTTGGAATTTTGAATATATCGATTTTTTAAGTTCTGGCACTTTTGGTAGTTTCTTGGGAATATTACTTGAAATTATGAAGTCAATCGGACGAGGAGTTTTTAAGATATTATATATTTAGTGAAATAATCACGCGTTCGTTTGTAGTGTGCGTTCGTAGGTTCTCAGTCTACCCCCACTCCTACTCTAAGTCAAACAGCATGCGTCGCGCACTAGCAAATAGCAGATAGCTCGCTAAAAGGTATGCAGGCTGCTCGCAGACCGACTGGATGAATTTTTTGACCTAAAACTTTTGATAATTATTAAACATACTTAAATTATCTTGGGCCTTCGAAGTCTAGTGAATAATAAACAATTTTCGATTGTTGTTTAATAAAATTACTAGAAATTGCTCACATCTAAGACGAAGTCTATAAAACTACTAGTTATAGATGAAGGAAGTAATAGAAGCTAGGAGCGCGTTGGAGAAATGAAAAACACGAATTAAGGTCGGGCAATTAATAAAAGTAAAATGCAGCCAGCTGGGTGGCGGCGGCACGCACAACGAACATCAGCCGGTTGGCGGGGGCTTGCCCGTCCGTCGTTTCACGGAGTTTATTGCCGAGTTTCGGTTACGTTTCATTACCGGTTCGCCAAATGCCCACAACTCGTGCCACCCAGCGCCGCTGTTGGGAGGACGGTTGGTGGTGGCTGCGGCGGCGGAGGCGGTAGAGGCGGCCAGCACCAAACGTAAACACATGCACGCCTTAGGACGCAATAGATTAGTGCAATTAAACGCGCACGAAATGGGCGCAATCGCGCATTATTTTCATGGAATTGAACCGCTGCACTGTGGCAATTAACTTATTACGTTTTTAACTAGTTTCGAAAGAGATGCGTTATTACAAAGTCTGATAACTAGTTATTATACATTTTTGTTTCATTACAATTTGGATGTGCATGATTTAGAGGTACACAAAACATTTATCAAACAATGGGTAGAAAGGGAGGGTTTTAATGAAGTGAAAACGGTTTTTTGGAAGCGTCGTAGTATTTATTAGTGTACAATTAAAATTGTTTAGGATAGCGATGGATAATCGCTAAAACTATGCATGGATAATCGTCAAAAAAATTGTGAATGTCAAATAAATGGTGACATCTAATGGAAATATTTCTAATTTAATTTACTTGCAAGTATTACAGAAAGATGGCGCTGTATTGGTACATTTTAAGGTTTTGGCAGTAAATAATTGTGATGTACGACTTGTACTATCATATTTTCATACGATTCGCCAATAATTTAAAGTAATATGATATAAGACCCATAAAAGGTTTTATCAAGTGGCGACATCTTTTAGAGATACTATGTTTTCATCTTTTTTTCCGTTCAATGTGGAAACCGGCCTTTTACATAGTGAAAATGCGTTTTTAGAAGGTTTTGTATTAATTGGAATACGCGTAAACTGGAAATTGTTTAAAAGAAAGAAGTATAATTGAGAAGAGAAGCTTTTAATTTCAAAAATTGTGAGTGGCGGTACCTACTGGTGACATTTCTGATTACTATCATTTTCTTACTGAACATACTGTCAGATGGTGTTGTTTTTTTACTAATTGCAAATATTTGTTTTTGGCATAAATGTTGATGTTCGACTTAAACTCGAATACCGTCTTAAATGACCAGTTAGACCTAATTCTAAGCTCTGCCTCCACCCGCAATATTGTACCCCTGCAGTAATTTTTTTGTATAAATATGCGAATTGTAGACTGTAACAGGATAGTACTTGATGATGCCTCGCGGCGAAATGTACATTGTACGAAAATAAAACCAAATTGTGAAACAATAATTAAAAGTGTATATCTTTTGTGCAAATAAAATATATTTTACGATTGTTGCCTATAACTTGTAAAGAAACTTTTTTTTTTCTGTGAATAGTTTATGATATTTTCGAACGAACTTTTCCATCGTTCTTTATTTGTGTGCGTGCCACCGAAAACGTTTAGCATAAATTAGGCACTAATGTGACTGTAAATGCGAAAGTTCCACCGTACTTTTTCACTTTTCGCACACGCCGCGGGGGTGTTGTGAATGGCAGGGGTGTGTGGTGGCAAGCTGGGAGGGCGGTAAATTCCGGCGTGCCATGTGCCATGCAGTAAAACAATTCGCAGTCGTCGTCTGCGACGACGGCGACTCTTGTAACTCTCGTCACTGTTTGAGAGAGTTTTGCCGCCGCCCGACAATGAGGAGTGGCACGTGCGCGAATCGGATGGCGGAAGTATTTCGCCAGCCGCCCCTCCGCAGCTAGCCCCTGGTACATCCAGCGATGTCTCACTGTTTTGCAAGTGTTTGCGTACGTGTACAGTTTACTTTCTTTTGCTGCAATTCCGCTGCTAAATTTTAAGCTTTAAAACCTCTCACCACCTCCCGCTCCTTTTGTAAAACTATAAGGCGTAAAACACGTGCATTTTTAACAGGGGGAAATGAGGTTAACGTTGAGCGGGTGATGGAGGTGTTGGAGGAAAGGGTAGAGGTGAAGGAGATGGTGTAGGTCTATGAAAAGTACGAAAGTGCATTTTGTCGCTGTCGTGTGGCGGTAAAAGGTGGATTTTCGGTTGTTGAGAATATTGTGAATGTGCACTTTGTCGTCGTGTGCCAGTTGCATGTCGAATGTGTGTGTGGGTGGATGTGGCGATGGCTGGAGGAAGGTGGAGGATGGGTGGCGAGAGGCGGAGGCGTTGGCGGTGAAGAAGGGGGCGGTCTAACGTATGCGCGACCCGGCTAAATTTATAATTTTATGCCATGCATATATCTGGCTGGCATCTAACAAAATTGCAGTTCCTTTGCATGCACGATAGTAATCATCGTGGTGCTTGGCGGCGAGCGAGGAGCGGCAGCGGTGGCGGCAGCGACGGAGACGGCGAGGCAGATTTGTGATGCCACCGTCTTCGTGTTTTGTTGTGTTTTATATATGCACATGCTGAGCACGCGGCGAGGAAAAACTCAAGTTCTCGAGTTTACGCGAGGAAATTTATTGAAAGCTCTGCGCATGTTATAGCGTATAAGTTTACCTGAAATTGTTTAACTTTTAATAGTTTAACTTTCAATTATTATTTCTTAAAATTATTTCTATCACAATACTTCAATCCTACATTTTATTTGGAATTATTCTATTTTGAAGTTGTGTTAGTTTCTTAAGGATATTTCCTGAAAATTTGAAGTCAATCGGACGAATCCTTTTTGAGATTTTGTATATTTACTGAAGAACTATAAAGAGGTAGCGAATCAGTAGTAGTGTACGTTGGCAGGTTCTCAGTCTACCCCCACTCCTACTACTTATTGAAAAGTCTGCGCCTATTGAGCGGCGGTCACACTAAGAGCGTGGCGTGGATTTTGTCTGAACTTGGACAGAACAATACCCGTTTTGAATAGGGCCTTGGAACAGTCTCCTTCCGAGGCCCTAGGGGAAGAAGAAATAACATACACGGAGGCTAGAAAAGGGATGGTATTTAGTTCGAGGTCTTGAACTTCATGGTCGCCAACCAGAGGATGGTTCAGGTCACTGAACACCCCGTTGTGGTTCAATGAAGAAGGAGAAGAGTCAAGAGAAAGGAGGTGTGACTGGACACCGAAGGGAATAGCAAAAATGAAGGAACGGATGACCGGAATAGAATGGAATAGCATAGCCGATATTGAGACATTGGAGGAAAGACTGCGTTCAATTGAAGAATAAAGGAGATTGCCGATGTTCCGAAGGGATTCAATGAGGAATATAAGAAAATACAAACACGAATGAGGGAGATAAAACGGCTGTGGTGGCTACAAGGTAAGGTATCAGATAAGGAAATTATGTAGGAAAGAGAGAGAGATTGAGGAAGGTTCAGGAGAACTTTAAGTGGAACAGCATAGAAAAGAATCCAGGTGAAATACGGGGAGAGGACTCTTCCCTAGGAACTTTAGAACTAGGAACTTAGTTCACCCGCCTTGTCGCTGACCGGACAGAGGCCAGTGGCCTGTCATTCTTCCAGAATTTGTCTGGGAAACTATGAGCATATTAATTCCCTTTGGGTAGGTTGCTAGCCTTGCCCAAGGTGAACAAGACTTCTGCGACAACCACATATATTAATGTATAATATATTAATGAGCGACTAGAGGTCACGACCAGGATTTGAACCTAGATCCCCTGTGTGGTAATCAGCAATCTTACCACCTCGGCTACTAGATTTTACTTTATAAACGAAAATGGTAAAAAAAATTAAGAAAACTGTTAAAAAAGTGAAACTTTGAAGTATTTAGGTGAAAGCCTAACCTTGAGAATCAGCTGCTTCCTTATATGTTCTTATAACCCTAACTTCCTCTCCATCTTTTTTTAGAAGTAAAATTTGACATAGTTGAATATGAAACATGTTTCTAGTGACAATTAACAAAAAAATGCATTTATCAAAACTGACATGCGTTTCCTAAAACCGACGACACTGATCCACTCCGACTGCATTCACTCACGCATGTTATTTCCACGTCGCGTGATACTTTTCATAACATATATTTTCATGTTCTTCATTTCGTACGTTTTGCGTGTTCTTACTGTGTGTGCATATGAATGTATGTGTGTGAATGCGTACGTGTAAGTACAAGTTGTTGTTGTGTATCTCCTCTATTATTTACGATTAAATGCAGTGCATGTATGCATGCCTCTGTATATGAATATCATCTGCATGTGTGTTGGCATTTATACGGGTATATGTAAATGTGGGCACCTTACACTGCTGTAGAGCATGAAATTTTTATTTTTACATCGCAACGAGGCGCATTATTAAGCTTTATTTCCTGACTGGCGGCGCTCTCCTTGTCGGCTGCTGTTGCTTCTGACTTCTGTGCGTTTTTTATTGCTTTCTAACGCGGGCACGCGTGTTTCATGAGGATGTATGTGTTTATATGTACGAGGGTATATATGTGGGTATGTATGTTGTAGGTATGTATATCCAGGTTTTGTGTAAGTGTTGGGGGACGTCGGGGATGGTGCGGTGGTGCTGATGTCGGGAACGGTGACTCTGTCTCATATTTCTGTAAATGACACTCGGAAAAACATGCAGCGCGCATTACGCGACGACACTTTCAATGTGTCACTTGGTGCGACGCTTTTTCCGCCAGCTATTTGTCAAACGACACATTCAATTCGTGGCGGCACGGAGGCAGACGCACGGTGGCGGCGCCGGCGATGGCGGTAACCAACAGGGGCAACGGCGGTGATAACCGACGGCGGTGTAGTGCCCGCGGGTGTTATAAACAATGCATGCGGGTCCTACAACACCGCCCCCACCCCAAAATCGACAATTCTACGTACAATTCTTTGTTATAATGTTTAATATTCTAGCTGACGCTTTATGAAGTTTTCATTTTTCAAAATAAGTGAGTCTTGTTAAGGAAACGCACGTGTTTATAGATTCTTTTTAAAGGAAAATGTAGTAATAGCAGTAATAGATCTAATTATTTGAGTTAAACTTGAATATATTTGAAAAGTTCAAGTTTAATATTCATTATTATTATGAACAAAAAAGTCGAATTAAAAAAGGATTAATTCGAAGGGGATGTGAATTTCTTTTGAAACGTGATTTTTCAAAATTTTAAAAAGTCTTAAAAAAGTTTAACGTTATGCAATATTTTATGTAATGTGTAAAAGTGTTAGATATTTATAAAACTTCTCGTTTTTCAAGATTCCTTTCGTCAACTGACACTTGAGAATTTAAGAAAGAAGGAAAAAGACAGTGACAGAGAGGGTGAATATAAATAGGAACGAGAAAAAGCAGCAATGAGCTAAATTTCGATAAAAATTGAGGAGGGGGCAGACCTAGAAACTGCCAAGTTAGACTACGTTCTATTTCATAACAATTTCTATTAATTTTCGGCACAATGCCGAGAATGAAAAAAATAGGAGATAAACTGAAGAAAACAGCCAATCAATTATTTATAGATAGGCTCAGCCTAATCCACAAATATTGCTAAAATCACATTACTAGGTTAGTAGTATTTGTTAGAGTTAAAAATCGAATTGATAGATGGTGCTAGTTACACCACAAACCCAGTTCTGTGCAGTTAATGGAAATGCCTCACAATTTACAACGATAATTCGCGCACACACATTGACGAGTATATTTACTCAACTAATGTCATTATATATTGTATCCGCGCAACAATGAGGTAGCCATTGAGCGGCATTAAGCATGAATTAGCCAGTGATTGATTGAATTAGTTATAACGCACTTGATTTAATGATTGTTTGCACGGCAGTATGATACATAATTCCGATGGATTTACCCGTGTATTATATGCGATCGTGAGCAAATATGCGGGGCGCGTGAATGGCAGGCGTGTTTGTTGACGCATGTGTTGGTACGTAGACACATCTCTGCCTCTCTCTGGATGTGTGTGCGTGAGTGTGTGTGAGTGAGTCCTTCTGTATATCTGTGTTGTGTATGAGGGTGGTGTAGAGGCGGCTACTTGCCTCTATCGTTGGCGGGTATGTGCAATTCCACGTGGGGATGGTCGTGGCATTTGTGAGCTATGCAACATGCATGCTCGTGCGCCGTTCGTTCGTTCGTTCGTCGAAATGCAATCCGTACAATTGATGGAATCCTCTCTACTTTCGGAATTGCATTCGAATGGCAACGAAAATTGATTTCCAATGGCAACACAGACAGTGGGTGTGTGTATATGCGCTGGCTGCCGGTCGGCCCCGGGTGGTGGTGATGATGATGGTGATGATGCTCCAGCGGCGTCGCGAGGCGACACTACATACGTACACACATGGTCTGGCCTGTCTATATGCCGGCCCCTCGTTCTGTTTGTTCTCGCATATATGTCGAATATAAACGCACGATAATCCGACGTAATTAAAATCGCTTCAGCTTCCCATTTCGACACTTGGGTGGATAGTCTGTTTACTTCTGATACTTGATGTGCTTTTTGGAATTTCATAGAAAGGTACAGAGCATACAACTTTTCATATTGTTTTTTTTTTTGTTTGATGGGTGGTAATTTGTTTTTATTTTATGTGTATCGTGCCCCGGTACGAACTGCCAACTGCCAACTGATTGTTGGAAAGTGCAGAGCAGCAATAAATTGTTTTCTGTCAGAAATATGTGATGGAAATAATAGTAGTGTGGAGAACGCCAAAGAAGAAGAGGCAGAGCAACTCAGACGATGGAAAGAGAGAAAATCGACGAGGAAGAATTGTGGTGGGGGTAGACGTAGAAACAGCTAAGTTACTCTATGATTCGTTCGCATAACGCATATACTTTACATGAATTCTCCTTTTTATTTATTTTTAATTTATACTTTTATATCAGGTTATTCTGTAATACGATATTAGATATATAACTATTAACTGGTTTAACTTTGTTGGAATTTTGTGTTTTAAGAATTGTAATTTGTTTGGGTAGTGGAGTATATGGCGTTCAAAGCACACACGTCACAACAGTGTGTGCTTTGAACCTCCCTGTTTTGGATTGTTGAAGGTTGATTATTGGAAATTGTGAAGGAATTCGATACATCGATGCATTGATGCGTGTTTGTAACAATAAATTGTTGGACATTTCCTGTCGAATTTAGTACGAGGAAACAATATGTGCTTTGACAATGAAGCTGGTCTGTATCCGACGTATCTATAGCTATTCTATTAATATCTCAGTTAATCATATTAATTTGGAAATATATTGAATCTGTAATAGTTGAAAATATGATAATACTATATTTGAGAGAACGATTTTGCATAATATGCGAAGAAACTTCGCAACGTCACTTAGTGACCTATGAAAGTTTTGGACTGACCCACTCTTACTGGATATTGAGAGGTGAGATCTCAAATACGAGAGAAAAAGAAAGCGCCGAGAGAGTTAAGGTGGGGGTATACCTAGAAACAACCAAACTATACTACACACTTCCGTAACGCAAGTTAAATGATTTAATCTTATGCAAGACAACATATCCAATTCATTGCAATTTTAGACTCGACAGTTCGTAAAGCTTAGAAAGTATTAGCATAAGATTCTGCTGTCCATTTGGTTAGTTGAACTTCCAACAGATTTTAAAGAAACATTAAAGGACTATGAATCGGAAACATTACACTAAAAATCAATTTGAAGTTGAAATGTGAATAGATATCATTACATTGCTCACAATCATTTTATAGTCTGCTAACTTATAAAATGTTAATTTATAACATAAATATCATATAAATATCATCTTTTTCTACTAATTATTGTTCTTCAATGAAATATTTAACGAAAGTATCTCACAATCAGTAAATATCTCAATAACACTTTCATACATAAAATAAACCCCCTGTCAAACCTGCCATCCTATGCAAAACACATTGCATATCTTACACATTAACAATTCCTCTAATTGTTAATAATTACCCATCAAATCAATTATGAATACCACAAACTGTGAGAACCGTACGTCCTATAAACCTGCGTACACTTTCGCGGAAGCGAACAAAAAATTTTATTTAAAAATCTAAAATAGGTGGACTGTTGAAAGCTGGAAAACGGAAAAGTTGGAAGGAACAGCAGGCTGCGGTTGCAGTAATCGTATATGTGTTGTGCAACTCAGGCGTGCAAAAGCGGCGGCAGTATAGAGCATTCACGGTAATAAAGGAGTTGTTAAAATTAAGCGTTACATGATATAAATCGATGTTTATGATGTTCGCGAGTTTGCCTGGCTCGGCACACGAGACCGGCAGGCAGGAACGAACAAACTGATTTCATTTGACGCTATTAAAACCCACCCAATGCGATCTGCCACCGAGGCGAAGCGTTGGAAATTAGCAGCGCCTTTTTTCCAAATCTAAATTGAATCTTAAAATATCAATTTATATGCTGTCACTTGTTTTCTATTTGCTGTCAACCGCTACGCCATTGTCAGGCGGGCGATTATTCTCTTGTTGTGCACAGTCACGATATGTCCATGAAGTTTTTTTTTTTTAATTTTTGATGTTTTAAAAGAATTATGGTGGTTTTAATTGTTTTTATGGCTTATTGCTGTATGTTTTTAATCATAAATCTATTTAGTCGTTTGGAAATGACTGAAATGGTTGTGTTTGTCAGAAGAATTAAAGGTGTATTTAAAAATAGTGGAATGGTACAAGAGATATGGAGAAAAAGAATGAATGAAGTAGAGCAGAAATAAAGAGAAGAAGTGCACGGAAGTACAGAAGATAAGAGCGAAAAAAGAGAGGTGACGTGAAGGAGCAGAGTCATAGAGAAGCACTAGCTAGGAGCTAGGGATGGAGATACCCAGCGAGCGAACATTGGGGAGGGGGTAAACCTAGAAACTGCCACGCTTCACTACTACTTCATTCACGTCGCGCAATTGAGAGGAATTTCCTTATTAGTGTATTAAATCTTTCGTGGTGCAGTAAGTAACATACCGTACATGACATTCAAGGATTGAAGGTTCAAGTCCTGCCAGAGCCATTCTTCATTTTCTCTTTCTAATTATTGTACTTCGTGATTAACATCTCAAAAATTGCCTACCAATGGTTATTTGTTCGTATTGATATCTCAAAGATGGCTTCGCTGCAGTTATACAGCATGACAATACGATGATAGTAGATCGTTAGAGAATGTAAAACATCTCTTACCGAAAGTTCGCAATCTAATTCCGAAGAAACCACTAAGTTTGTATTTGAAAATAATGGAATACAGCCAGAGATAAAGAGAAATATAGAAGAGGGAGGGGGAAAAGGAATTACTAAATTGAAACTAAGCACGGAGATACGCAGCGAGCGAAAGAAAGTTGGGGAGGGGGTAGACCTAGAATCTGCCACATTATACTATCATTCATTCCGGTCGCACAATTTAGAGTATTTCTCCTTATTAATAATATATTATGTCTTTATTAAATACTTGTATCTCAGAAAGGCGAGGAAAATATATTTAATTTCCTTAATAAATACTTTTTGTCTGATTTACCTTGAGAAGTACTACACAATACTCATTTCCTATGAAATTAGAGAGACATTTTTCTATTTCAATAGCTTTATTTTTCATAGCTTTCATCACGTGACTGGTGGAATGGAAACTTGAATTGTTTATATTTTTTTCCTTGTTTCCTCATGCATTCATACAGCTGACCACAAAATATATATGAATGCCTAGCAAATAAGAAAGTAATCAAAATATTAAACGACAACAGATAGTAATTGTCGGATAAATATTGAAGTTTGAAGTGAAGTAACACAAGTTCGTTCTTACTGACACGTCGCCTCTCCCGTCCAAGTTCCTCGCGTGGAAGGTTCACGCGACTATTGTCCCACTTCGTAATTGACATGAATTCGCTGCAATTAACGATTGATTGCCCGGCCGGACTATCATCAGGGGCCTCTCGCATGATGCCTCGCCACACTCAATCAACGGCTCAATCATCGATCTCCCCGAGCTGCTGCTGCTGCTGCATTCGCCGCTGGCCCGGTCCGATGCCGGTGCAATGATCAAACAGGCTGCTGCCATTCCAACGATCGAAATCCGCCGAAAACAAGCCTGAATTGAGACGCACAAACACATTCGCCCCCATGCCATATCATCCATATATTATAAATCAACTGCCTGCATTTTTAATCGTCTCACTTATCAACGGAGTACACACCATCACTGTTTGTGCTTGTGTGATTCATAATTATAGCATTAGACTTTTAATAGAGGAGCTAATAAAAACAAATAGTAGTTGTGGATGTATAATTATAGAATATTGAGAGACGATAGCAAGGCAGTAATTGTTGGTGCTTATATTTATTTCAATCGAATCAATCAGGGAAAATGTTTCGATGAATTGAGATTGGGTATGTTTTAATTGGGTTGGTTATTGCTGAATGTTTTTATGAATTGGTCTTGTTAATATTAAGAAATTCTATTTTTAGTACTAGAACGGGCGGCAGTATGAAAAAGCGCAAAAGGAACGAGGTAGAGAGGGAGATATAAGGCGAGCGCTGAGAGAGTTAGGGTGGGGGTAGACCTAGAAACTACCAAACTGCACTACACAGTTACGTACCGCAAGTTAAATGATTTAATCTTATGCAACCCACCAAACACAAATCATTGCATTTCTTGACTTTTCATTATACAAAAAACTTATTACAAGCAAAAAGTATTGAAATCAAAAGATTTTGCTGCACCTTACAAATAAAATTAAAATAAACACACCCTGAAGATGTCAACACATCTAGCAAAATATACGTTTATAGCCTGTAATTGCCTGCAGTTTTATAGTACTTCATTTCACCCACATTAAACTGCACTTTACCGAATTAACACGAGAATATTAATATCCACAACCACAGGCAGGTAGTAATCGCAGGAGTCGTAATCGTTAAAATTCCCCGGGAGGGCGCAAACAATTACTCTAAATATAATCACGTGTGACAGGCGAAGCAGCAGGAAATTAACCGCGCGACCCCAGGGGGATTTGACTGGAGGTGGGTATAAGGGGGTGTCCTCGATTCTCAGCAGCGGATTTTTCCCCAGAGTTGCACTCATATGCGCCGTAGCAGTCAATTAATAAAATTGCTTTGCGGATTAGATTCGCTAACCCCGCGCCGCGGTAGCCATTCCCCAAAAGGCGATGACAGCTGGAATGGACGAAGGTGTGTCCGCGGAATGACCGGGGCGCGAACGTTAATACTACTCACTTCAGCCGCTGATGGGTCTATTTCAATAAATTTCAACGAGGCCACTAAGGCGAGTAATGCGCTACTACTGGAACGCAGCATTTTAACGCGATTGTTTTTCGGTGGGGGCCTTTTTAGCGATTTTGCGCAACCATGGTGGAGGCCATAGTGTATGGAACAACAATCCGTGGCTGTGATACCCGAAATTGTTTTTTTTATGAGGGTTTTGGTTTTGGGAAGAAAAACGACTAGATTGCAAGTGGTTTTGTTTTTTATATTTATTTTTGGTATAAAACTAACGAATCGCAAATGTGCGTTTTATTTGTAGTACGCTCTTTTATGTTTCGTCTTCGTTTGTTTATTGAGGGTGGATTTCGGTATTGGCTTACTTGTGAATTTAGAATATTGAATTAAATCAGTTGTTTTTATTTTTTTCGATTAAAATTGAAAAAAAAAATCATTTTAATGTATATTTATATTTTCTTTCAAAAGGGCTAAAATACTTAGGAATCTGTCATTCATAGAGAGGGAGAGAGAGAGTGAGAGAGAGTGAGAGAAAGAAGCATACGGAAACTACTAGGACACATAGAGGTAGCGAACTTAAGTTAGGAATTTCGGCATTGGATAAATTCCGAATTTACTATATTGAATTTAAGTTTTTTTCTACATTTTTATTTTTGAAATTGTTTTTACTTTGTTTGAAATCTTTAAATTTTATGGTATACTTATATTTTATTGCAAAAAAAAACGAACAGACATGAAAATATAAATATTTATTTTTCATAGAAAGATAGAAAGAGATACGGGTGAAGAGAACGACACTTAGAAAGAGAAGCACTCTTTCTTTGTGCTAGAAGCGAAGACATACATGTAGCGAGAGAAAGTGAAGGTGGGGGTAGACCTCGAAACTGGCAAAGTACACTACTATTTATTTACGTAACGCAAGCTAAATGATTATGCCTTTTATTTATTTAGTACGCATTTCTATATTTCGCCAATTTTTGTAAATTGCAAACAAATTTCGTTATTACATAACTTTCGTATCGGAAATATTGAATTCTGAATTATAAAGCCTATTTTTCACATTTTATATTAGAGGTAAACAATTGGATTTATTTAATTTGAAACCTTTCAATTTATTTGTACATTTGTATGTTCTTACCAAACGACGAAAAAACGTGAACATATCAGAATATTCCGGAATTTGTCAGGTTGAAAAGAAGCCTGATTGCATTGATTATGTAAAATTGTTTTGTTCCCTGATTTCAGAACTTTACAAAATGAAATATTTCGAGAAAAAAAATTATTTGCTGTTTCCATTTTTTCCATTTTTCCACATTTTTCTAAAATGGAAGGTATATTCTCAAATTATTACAGAATTTAATATGCAGATCCGATAAATGTCCCAACATTATTTTATTGAAGTTTTTGAAATCGGTTTTAAAATTATAGAGCAGACGATAGCAAGACACCAATTATCTGTTATAACATTCATCATAATCGAATCAATCAGAAAAACTGTTTTGATGTGTTGAGATTGCGTGTTCAATTGATGGACTGGTATAATTAGTAATAGTTAATTTTTTAAAAATTGTTATTGATACTTATAAGAAATTTTACTTTGAGGAATAGAAAGAAGGCACGGATGAACGAAAAACCTGAAGAAATAGTTAAAGGAAGAACGCAAAAAAATAAAGCAAGAAAAGGGAACACAGAAAACGAGCTATTGTTAGAGATATTCAGCGACCTCAGAGATAATTTGGGTGGGGATAAACCTAGAAACTATCAAACTGCACTACAAAGTTACGAAACAGGAGTAAAATGATTTAATATACTAAAATTATTGCATTTCTAGACTCTTCGTTTCACAAAATTAGAATGTATTAAAAGCAAAAGATGCTGAAAGATTTCGATAATGACTTATTATTCCTTGTTTCTTTCATTTGTTGTACAATTTATCATCGGAAAATGTACCAAATCGTTAATAATGTATTTTTCTTTGTTACAGGTAATAACAAACAACCTTTTCATCGTTGACTATTCATTTATACCATCAGATGTAAGTATACTATAAAACATCGGTAAAATTATGTTTTTATGGTGGGGCTACCCGATTAGTATCGATATATCTCAATGAAATAGTAAATTATTTAAGTAGATATTGCTCGGGGTCATTCTTTCATTTGCACCACGTTTCGCAAGATGCTTGTGGAGTATTATAACACAGGCAATAATAAGACAATAGTCGTTCGTGCTTTTGCTGATTACAAGGGATGGTGCTTTAGCGCGATGAAAAGGGTTTGTGCAGGCCCCCAATCTACGACATTCTGCAGCACGTGCAATCGTGCAGTCTCATGTTGGCTGGTAAAGGGTTTGAGGGAGAAGTTGGAGGTGGAGACATGTGTGAGTCTCTTGACCAACGTCCTAGTCCTCGATGCCGTCGCTGCAGTTTCCTAGTTACTTCCCTAATAAATCCGTCCACCGCCAATCAACTCCAAGGCTAAATTTCGAGACAATTTTATGGGATGTCATTACGATGTTTGCGAGGGAAATGTCGCTAGGAACTTGGGGGTGCTGTTTGTCGAAGGGCAGGAAATTAAGGAGACTGATAACTGACTGACGTGGTATTTACAGGACGACCAACAAAATTTAATAAAATCTTAATTAAAACCCGGTTAATTTGGGTTTTTCTACGTGGATAGATTGAGTAAGTAATTTGATTGAGTTTAGGATAAACCCGGAAAGTCATAATTTATATATTAAGTTTAATATATTATCTACTAATCTTTAGTATCCGAACTTTTTTATGGTTTAATCAATCCGGTAATATAGTTAAAAATAATAAGTTATAAAATCTTAGTTTTTCAAGGTAGAAAATACATGAGATTTATGCAAACTAGTTTAGGTTATGTATGCTTTCATAATAAATCAAAATAAGGTTTGATATTGGCATGATTCATTGAAAAAACATATAAATTCCTCAAATTATTTAGGAAAGCAAGTATAACAATTTCTATAAGAATAATTTAGACAAATAAAATTGGGTTAAAAACTAAATTTTTAAACCATTGAACGCCAAAATGGTAAAACCTGGCTTGTAAATGGCGCTACGAACTTGGAACCAACTCCCCTTGTAAGAACAAGGGAAGGGGAGGTAGTTCAAAGAAATGTAAGATATCAGGTGTACTTGTAGAAGAAAGCAGCTAATTATACTCGAACGAGACGACGCATCGTTTTTGGCCACAATAAATTCGTTTTGCAATTTTCGAGGAGTTCTTTTGCTCATGATTTTTCCAACTAAATATAATGCTATGAAGATGAAACAAACACCAAAATATTCCACAATTCTTTTACTTTCTCATGGTTTCAAACTTATTTCGATTCAATTAGGATAAAACTTTTATACTGCTTTTAAAATAAGCGGTTTTATGAAAGTTTGAATCAGAAATTCAATAGGGGTTTTTCACCCTTATCCGTCAATCGAACAATATGCCATGTATATAATAATTTATTCCCGTTTTTGTGTACTTTAACATGGTATTAATATTTTTCTAATCAGTTTTGTGCAGGTATCGATTATACCTTGTTTTATAACATATTTCATGCATTTATCGGTTGTTTTCTCAACATATATACTCTTTATATCTTGCACATATTTCATAAACTAAACTTCATACTGTGGTTAACATTTGTTGTAATGACTTCATTAATAAATAATTGAGTATTTCTTTTATTTTATTGTTTCCGTATGAAATTATTTCATGATTTCATGAATTAGTTCAATGATTATTTATACCTGCAACGAGCTTATTTTCATTATTTATATTTAGTGGCATAAGCTGGAGAATTGAAAATGGAGTCAGTCTTGAATATTCTTGTCGATCATTGTAGTTGACCGTAGCACAGATATTAATAGAGACAACTGATAACGACTTCGACGAAGACAAGTGTTGCAGGGATGATTCAGTGGGGTAATATGGTGAGTTTCATAAATATTTTATTACTATAGTAAAGTGATAACAATGATATTATATTATGTATTATGTAATATCTGATATAAAGAGTGTGTGTTGATTTGTATGAAAAGAACCGATAAATGCATGAAATATGTTATATAACAAGATATAGTCGATAGCTGCACAAAACCGATTAGAAAATTATTAATGCCATATTAAAGTAGATAAAAAGGAGAAAAATTGATATATGTCACATATTGTTCAATTGACGGATTAGGGTGAAAAGCCTTTACTGAAGTTCAGATTCAAATTTTCATAAAAAAACTTATTTTAAAAGCAGTATAAAGGAGTTTCATCGTAATGGGATAAGTGAAATAAGTTTGACAGCATGAGAAAGTAGAAGAATTGGGGAACATTTTGATGTTTGTTTCATCTTCCTACCTTCATATTTAATGTGAAAAATCTTGAGCAAAAAAACTCATCGAAAATTGCGAAAGGAGTGCGCGCTCGTAGCGAGCGTATAGGCGAATAATTGTGGCCCACGTTTAGCCACTGTGCGACGCTACTGCCAAGTTCTTACGAAAGGCTTTGAAAATGAACTATTGCTTAAAAGCATTTCCTTAAAATTATTGATAGGAGTTATATTGGAGCAGATGGCAGATGTTATGTTTTCCTTATAGGAACATCCTATTCTGCGCGTGTTCGTCCTGTTTTCGTCTGCGGTTTATTATTATTATTATTTTTCTATAGGTGTTTTCTATAGGTCTCATAAATGATACAAATTTCAGTGGTGCCGATAGTTTTGAAGTCGTTGGTCAAATTTTTCTATTTGTTGAAATAATTGCTCCTGGGTTATTAATACGCATGGGGATCCTCCCCGACAAATTTTCTACATGCTCCATGGAGGTCCTCCCAAGCAAGAGGGTGTCACTCCAAAAGTTTAATTACGCGTGTACCAAATGTCATGAAAATCCATGAGATCAAGTCCGTGACTTCCCATGTAAATTTATAGATGCTTTTATACTGGATTTCACAATCAGTGTTCAGATTGTCTGTTTATTTATTAATTTATTTAGTTTCTATTCAAGTTAATGGTATCGGAAAATTTTCCATTAATTAATATTCATTGACGTTTCAATTTGCATACTAACTATTGATATTATGCTACTTTTAGTAGTGCTATTTTCCATTTCCACTCATGAGTTTTAGAAATTTTGTAGGTAGTAAAATAAAAGCAAAATTGAAACATCCACCATCGTGGTGACAATGATGAATCGGTGCGTTACACGAGCATTTTAATTATTCATTATAAAAATGCACACTTTAGCGTTATCAATCAATGTGTTGCCTTCCTCTACATCCACCTCCAACCTCTCTACGTCATTATGCGTTTGGCTAACGCTCATTTTCACTCCTCGTTATCACACGCATTTAAGCCATGTTTTAATTTGGTTGCGATGTCGTACATTTCCGCGCTAATCTCATCGGCTCTAATTAAAACGATGTGACAAAAACACGCCGCGCCGTGACATATCACACGCGTGCCTTACCTTACCGACGTCGTCAAATTTATGCAAATTAAAGAACACAACGTTTTTATGACTTTGCAACCACCGCTTTTCCGAAAGCAGAAAGTGAAAATTTACGTGCATATCTCGCGGGCCGAACTTTCACCGGTGTTGTCTGCGGATTTCCACGCTGACTGAGTAGATTAAAGTTGCAAGTTTATTATATGCTGATATGCAGGATATAAACCTGCGACCGGTGTAATAATAATGGGTTTAACGGCCTGCGATGCGAACGCCTCTCCCTCAGACCTGCCGAGGTGTGAGGGTGGGTGGCTTTTGTGTTCCAAGTTCCCGGTTCACGCGTGCACGTGTGCGAATGTATCCTGCTGGTTTGCTGCCGCTGTGCTCCTGTGCACGAGCTGGATGTTTTTACAGGCAGCTTTTACGATGCCGTTTGTTGCTCAGCGTTACGGAACTCGTAAATGCCGAGCGCTGAAGTCGAATCTTCGCCGCCGGGCAGACAAAACACTCACGCGCGAACAATTGCTACTTAAATTTGCTTAAATTTATCGACGCCCCATGTTGGCATAATTTCCTACTCCGTTAAGTCGGCTTAAAAAATTATCGCCGTTTCATTTGTGTGAGATTTAGATGTTTTCTTCCTAGAATCTTCTTCTTTTAAGCCATCTTCTTTTACAAGTCCTCTCTTTTAGTATCCTATCTTGGAATTCTGTTCCTCTCAAAGAAGTTTCATTAGTCTTGTTCTTTTCAAGGTTGCTAAAGTTTTAATTTAGTTTTTTTTGGTAATTTTGTTGATGGCTCATGTCTTTAATGAAATTTTCTTAATACATTGCATCTAATTGTTGCAACTGGGCAAAAAATGGACGACATTAAGACGTTTTAGAACCAATTGGTTTTATTATTAGACGTAATTGGACGTTTCGCACGCAACATTTACATTCACTAATTGTTTGGCCGCGGCTTGTGTGCCACCTTCCATAGTGCCGTAGCACAATATTTAACCTCAAATAAGCGCTACTTTTGAGTTTCGTGTGTAATTAACGCTTAAGGGCGTTGAGTGTACATCACTAGTCTTTAATTACCAAGATTCCCGCTTCTGTATAAACTAGTTTTACTATTTTACTAATTTTTATGGTTTTTCTATATAGATGGCGGTCTAAAACAGGCCTAAAACCTTCGAGTTATGTTTAATTTTATTAAATATTTGATAAATTACGGAAAATGTCATATAGGAACGATTTTATTGATGTATCTACTCCTGAATTCATTAGTTTTAATATTTCACTGTTTTTAAGGTTTATGCGCCTAGATGGCGCTTCAAAATGGACCTAGGGCTTTCGTATTATGTCTAATTTTATTAAATATTTGATAAATCACAGAAAAAATTAGCATAGGTATGGTTTTATTGAAGATTCCGCTCCTGAATTCAATAGTTTCATTATTTCACTGCTTTTTGAAGGTTTTCTCACCTAGAAAACGCTCCAAAACGGTTTTAGAACATGTATATTATATCTAACCCTCTCATTACATACCAATATTCGATAAGTTCATTCACAAAAAGTTTACATTTTAAATACTCGTTAATTTCATACACAAAAAAATTTGAAAAACTAAATAGTTTTACTACAAAGAATTTTCAATCTTTGACTAGCAGGAAAATTCCTCGACATTTCCCCAATGCTGCGATGCAGCATCCAATTTTGCGCATTTAGTTTAGGATGGCTGTGCACTATCGAATATTTCCAGCAATTGCACTACTTGAAACTTGTCTTGATACAAGTACTCTCCTCGTCCTTCTGCTACTTTTCTGCTTCTTGTTAGTTTCTTCACTTCTTTACTCCTACTGGCGTCGCAAATATCCGAGCACATACTCTTAGAGACAAGAGTCTGCGCCGAAAAAGTTTCGCCTCGGCGATATGAGTTTATTGCGTGTGTGCGCGATTTTCGACAGCCAATAACTTAGTCTTTTCCGATTGAAAGCAACTATCCGTAGTCGATTTTTCTTTTGGGGCGAGCTGGCGAGGAATTCGACCATTTCGAATTCGGACAACTTTGTTTGTGTGGATGCTGGGGGCGGCGGTTGGTTGGGGATTGTAATCTTTACGGATCGTACGACACAACGCTAAACGTTCGGCGCTCGTGTGATCTAGTGAATGCTTTAAATTGTTTGGAATGTGATGACATATGACGACCATGATTAGGATGATGTGTGTTTGGCACTCGATACAATTTCATACTTGGCTCTGCTTCAATGTTGAACAAAGTCGTGCTGAATAAAGTACTGAATCTATACATTTATTTAGTGTGTATAAATTCGAACCTGAATTTATTTCGGTGTATGATTTGTTTGATTGTGAAGACAAATGAGAATATTTATATACGGTTTCTTATATTATTGGCCGTACAGTAGTTGTCAAACATGAATCAGTAACTCATTTTGCTGTCGTAGTTAGGGTTTTGACGTACTGCCTCTTCAAAGTTGAGTTTGCGAGGGATAATTGTGTATTCTTTGCAAGTGCAGAATAATTATTAAAGTTTCCCCCCTGAGAAGCACAGTTGGTAGGGCTTCTGCTTACCACGCAGCCGGACGGGGTTCGAGTCCACTCCAGCACCCATTATTCACAATACAACTCACAAAAATCACATTAATCTACACCTATAAAAACCACACAATAAGAAATCAATCACTCTTCAAAAATCAACACCCAACATCAACAATCGCAAATGTGCGCAACCCACAACACTCAATACACATGATACAAAACCACAATAATAACATGTAATACAAATACATAATAAATATAAATCCAGGCAGAAGGACCAGTATGGTCGATGGCCAAAAATACAATATTTTTTATTGAAATTTTATTTCTAGACTCATATGAACTTGTTAAAAATAGGTAAAAATGCACCAAAATGGCGTTAAATTAGTCAATAAACATTAATGAATTACATATTTTGTTGTCAAAGTTGCCGTTTGGACGTATTTCATCTTCAAAGTTCATTTTTTGTTAGAGAATTGTGTTTCCACTA
>WSZQ02000015.1:1016227-1029229 GCA_019419845.2 Weissflogia rhopalogaster
TTTTGTTGTCAAAGTTGCCGTTTGGACGTATTTCATCTTCAAAGTTCATTTTTTGTTAGAGAATTGTGTTTCCACTATATTTCGAAATAATTTGTTTCTTGTTTAGTTTTGATCTCTGAACTCGTATTAATTTGTCAAAATTTGGTAAAAAAAGGTTCTAAAATGCTGTTAAATTAGTCAATAACGTCAATAACAATTGACGTAATACATTTTCAAAGTTGAATTATTCATTGGAGAATTGTGTGTTAATTTTACTTGCCAAATAATTTAATTTTCATCGAATTTTCACCACGGGACGCTTATGTATGCGTAAATATATTGCAAATATGTAGTAAATCAACGTTAAATTTGTAGATTAACAAGAATTTGTAATTTATTCCGTAATCCAAATTTCGTTTTTGCCGTAGTACATCATCGAAGTTACATTATTTATCAGAGAATTGTGTGTTTATTGAAAGTGTAAACAATTTGGTTTTTATTGAGTTCTGATCTCTTGGCTCTTATTGATTTCTTGAAATTAGATAAATATCTATTAAATCTGTTGTAAATTAGTTGACAAAACTAAATTAGTAACTTATTTGGCTGACTGCCAAATAAGTTACTAATTTTCCGTTTAAAAATGTGTGTTCTGTGTAAGTTCAAAATAATTTACTTTTTATTGCATTTTGATCTCTAGAGTCGTATGAATATATCAAAAATTTGCAACAAAACTATTAAATCCGTTGTAAATTAGTTGATAAACATGGAACCGTAACTTATTTTCTGGTCACAGTGGCTATTTTGATGTTATTCACCTTCAAAGTTCAATTATACTTTAGAAAATGTTGTGTTTTTTATAAAGGGAAATTTAATTTACTTTTTTGAGTTTTCTTCTTAAACTTTATACTGTAACTTGATAAGAATTAAATTGATGTCAAAGTTGTTCTTTCGATGTTATACATCTAAAAACTTACATTAAAAGTTTGGACAAGTCACTTTCCTTATAAAATACAATAATTATTAAAATTTTAAGCGGCGGCTTGCCGCGTTGTGGAGTTGTGGAGCTCGTTAGATCACTGCGGTTAAGCAACGTCGGACGTAGCTAGGCGTTGGATAGGTGACCACTTGGTTTCCCTACTCAACAAGCGGCTGTGGCGCCGTCCGCGAACTCTTGATTTTGCGGTAAAAACGCGAACAAAAAGTTCAGAGCAAGTACAATCAGTAGCGAGACTGGATTGGGCCGGGCGAAAGTTACTATTCCCTTACCTTATGTGGTAGAAAAAGGTCGTTGAATAAATAAAAATATTAGAATTTAACTTCTTTAATCTTAAAATATCTTTAAATATAGTAAAATTAACAAATAAAATAAATATGAGTTTTAACGAATACATTTCGGTTTTGCCTAAGAATATTTATTTTTATGTAGTAAATTTTATCTGTCTGTACCGTTAGAGTGCTAAAAGGGAAATTTGAAGAATTATTGAAACGTCTTGTTACATTATTGGGTAAGTTCCCATCTTGAGCAATCATTACTTCGACACTCGATGCCACATGAACGCACATGTGGCCGAATTGCGGTGCCTGCAAGTCTTGCAAGCTATACTCTCTCCGAACATGCATGCCGCCGCCGCCACCGAGTGGAGTTATAATTAGTTTCGCATTAATTTCGCATCTACGCGCCATGCCTCTCCCCTACCTCCGCCTCTACCATCCGTCCAGAGTGCTCACTTGCTCGGCTCAGTACTAATCAGGATCAAGCAGCAGCAATAACATGATATGCCGATATGATGCGCCTCTCGCATGGGCATTATGGCTGTCATTATCTGCGACGTTGAGGTGTGTACGCGCGAAACTTTCGTCGGCTCGCAAAACTGCAAAGCTGCACACAATATCTCACCAGACAAGCCGTCGTGGCGCTGCGGTTTTGCACGCCCGTGGCTGCAAAAGTTGAGTAATTAAATATAGCCACAAACTATTAATAAGATTGACGACGATTGTCGCGCGTAATGTCATTTCGGTGCATCATCATCAGCCGAGGAGAGCAGCAGCTTGGGATTCGTTAGTGTCACACGTTACGTAAAATACGTTTTTGGCTCGCGCTGAAGGAAACTTCTTCGACGACGCCAAAGATTGTAAACAGTAAACAGCAATTTTGCAGGATTTGCAGGTGCGATGACGATAGTCATTCATCCGGTGACACAGATTGCGCGCAAATTGTTTGTTTGCCATCGCCTAACTCGTAAACGTCAAAACATTTCAGTTTCAGAGAAAATTCGCGACATAACTTTTCGGGATCCGTTTTCCGTTTACCGTTTTTTCCCCGCAGAGTATAACTTTTCATACTGTTTTTACCATTTTGACATTGTGGCATTTTAATTCGATTAATGTTAACTTTACAAGCGCGAATGAACATCCATTGTTATGTTTCGAAGACGATGAATGATTTCCTAAGCGACTGGCTGTCGACACAAACAACTATCTTATGTGCTTCTCGGTTGTGTTTTTGGCTAGCGAACAGAGAAAAATCTTTCCTCTGCTTGCGTAAGTGGTAAATAAACGCATTTCCACGCGTAATGGAAATGCGTCAGTTCAAATCGGCGTAACTCAGCTGCCGCTGGAGATGAAATTGGTATCACATTGCATCTAATTTAATATATGCTTATAGGTCACTTTGAATATGCTATTACTCGAATGCCGGCGCGAGTAAAACCAATTCCTTTCCCCGGGTTGAGGGCGGAAGGTATAAAAATGGCGGAGGCGCCTGGTTATGAGGGTATGTTTTTGTTTCAGCACGGTTTATGTGGATCGTTTCGATTTACACATATTTTACACATGCTTGCAAATACTGGGTTCTTGTCGGTACGGTAGGAGGGTATGTTGGGGAGAAGTTGGGTATGAAATGGAAACTATCGCCTCGATATGCTCGTAACCGGCGCTGAATAAATATTGAAAATTTATTGAATACATTATGGGATGTTTTGCAGCCGTGGTTAGATTGTGCGCATGTGCTGTGCTAAACTGTACCTCGCTGCTGTAGCTTTATAAAATTGTTTGCACTTGCTTTATTTTTATAAGTCACTGGGTGTTTTTTAGTGAGACCAAGATTTTATATTCAATTGAATAAATTTATATACATTACGTATTTGCTGTTTTCTAATTTTATTTGTAAAAACAGCAGGTTTAATAAACATTGATTGAAATATTTCAATCTTGAGTATATTATCAATTAATTTCTCGATACGTAATCCATCATTATTAGATAGTATCACTATTCTCGTTGCACGTTGTACATCCACGTTTGCACTTATGGCGCTTGGGATAAACACAATAAACAGGATCGATAAAAATTTTATAACTTTCCAAATGATTAATTTAAAAAGAACAAAAATTAAAAAAAGCTAGCCTATCTCCTAAATCTAAACAAAGCACATATATTAAAAGAAGAAAATTTAAAATCGGATTGTTAGTTTATGAGATATGCGTCGCCAAATTTGTAACGTTCTCGAAATGTTCAAAACTTTCTTTCTGAACCTGATAACATCATGATTCCTAGACAGACGATACTTAATTTCATCATGAATGTAAATGTGAACTGATATGAATATTTAATCGTACGAAAACTACTTTAAATTACATTTTAATTATATTAAATTGCAATTGTGACTGTAAAAACAGAAAGGGGGCATTTTATAGATTATTAAAAGGCCAACTCATTTCTGTTAAACAATTCTCTATTTATTATATGGATCTATAAACAATTTTAGTTTAAACTTAAATTATTCCGAAAAAATGATTACTTTGATTTTAAAATGCCAGGAACTTTCTTTTAAAAAGGGAGAACATCATGATTCCTTGACAGACGATAGTTAATTTCAAGTCGTAACTAAAAGTGGATAGATATTCAAATTTTAACATTTTGCTTTAGAAGATTATACTAGATTTGAGACATCATTTCATTTTTGATAAATTGAAAGTAAAATAATTTGCTTTATATTGAGGTTAGCTATCTAGACTCGTATTAGTTTATCAAAAAATAGCATAAATTTACTAAAATTGCCTTAAATAAGTCAATAAACATTAATGAATTACATATATAGTTGCCAAAGTTCGTGTTTGGACGTATTTCATCTTCAAAGTTGATTTTTTTTGTTTGGGAATTGTGGTGTCACTATAAGTTCGAAATAATTTGCTTCTTGTTTAGTTTTGATCTCTCAACTCGAGTTAATTTGTCAAAAATTGGCAGGAATCTATTAAATTGGTGGAAAATTAGTTGACAAACGTTAATCAGAAACTAATTGAGTTCTCAAAGTTATGGCTTTATCGTAATACACCTACAATTTTGAATTATTCAGTAGAAAACTGGGAGTACATTATAAAAGTGAAACAGTTTGCTTTTCATTCAGTTTTGTGCTCTAGACTCTTATTAATTTATGAAAAATTGGCAAATATGTATTAGAAAAGTGTTAAATTAGACCATAGACATTAATAATTTATTTATTTCGCCATCAAAGTTGAAAATATACCTTTAAATTTGAATTATTCATTGGAGAATTATGTGTTCGTTTTTCTTGCCAAATAATTTGCGTTTCATTGAATTTTGAGTTCTGGACTCTTATTAATTTGTAAAAATATGGAAGGAATCTAGTAAATCAATGTTAAATTTGTAGATTAACAAGAATTAGTAATTTATTTTGCGGTCCAAGTTGATGTTTTGGCTTAGTACATCATCAAAGTTACAATATGCATTTGAAAATTGTGTGTTTACAATGAAAATAATTCGCTTTTAAGTGAGACCTGACCTCTCGGTGCTTATTGATTTATCAAAAATTAATGAATGTCCATTAACTTCGTGGTTAATTAGTGGTCAAACCTAAATAGGTAACTCATTTTACTGTAAAACATTGAATTTTTACATAGTTCCCTGTAAAACTTGAATTATTGTTTAGAAAATTGTGCGCAGTAATTTACTTTTTTGCGTTTTGATCTCTAACCTTATCTTTGTTTGCCAATAATTGATAAAAACCTTTCAAATAGGTATTGAACCTACGTATTAAAAAAGGAAATTTAAAATCGGATCGTTAGTTTCTGAACAATACACTGCCTAAATTCATTTTACACCCCAAGTAAAGTTCGAGAAGTTTTACTTCAAAAATTCTATTAAATTGGTTGGTTAATTTAAGAGTTACACCACTACAAACACATTGGCTATATATTTTTTATTTATTCCGAAAGTAATAGTTTTAAACATCAAAAGATAAGATTTGGAATTAATCATAGTCAATAATACGGATCTTCGTTGAACTTCGATTGTATACTCATATTGTGAAATGATTGCGGTTTTCATGTTGTGACGCGATGCGAATATAATTGATTCGTCTATTTTGTGCACTTGAAGGTCAGTTATGCTATGCGATTCAATGACGTCGATTGTATCTTGTTATTTTCGTCAATGTCGCAACTCGATTACGTTTTATTTCTTTCCCCAGTTATGACAATACCGCACCAGAAAACTAAAATATTATCAAAGTTAATTTCATTCGAATTACGCAAGGTTACACATTATTTTCTGCCCGAGTCTCTATCAGGCTGTATAATTTTATTGTTTACTGAAAAGAGAAATTGAATAGAATACAAGTGCGTATTGAAACACACACACATCCATGATAATTTTCAAATAAGCTGTAATTAGTTTCAATAATTGATTGCAGATTTTATAAATTATATTGCATCTGCATACGCATCAATAAATTATGAATGTGTATAGAGGTATTTTATTGCATTTGCTATAATTTTTTAGTTAATGATTTATAAAATTAATTAATAACTTTGTGGAGTTGTATTAAATATTGTGCATTTTTATAATTAGTACTATACATAACATAATATATAACACAATGCAATATGTATGTAGATTTTATCACAATATAAGAGTACGTAAAATTTTGAGGCACTTTTTTGAAATATAATTGATTTTTAACGAAGTTAAAGTAAAAATTTGCAGAGTATACGCGTGAAGAGTAAGTTCGAAGGTTCTCAGTCTACCCCCACTTCAACTTCTAGGCATATTAAACGGAGTCCCGTATGTTAGGAGCATAATTTCGTAAGCGCGCAGATTTTTTCGCTTTCTAACGTATGATTAAATATAATTTGTTAAATTGTAACAAATTGTAATAAATAAACAAAAAAGCATTAAGCGCTTAAAATGTGTTATTCTGTTATTTTATTGTAAGAGTAAAATAATGCGGGTAATGGCAATTCTATGTTAGTGCAACTAAAAGCAATGTTGCTTGATAAAACCTTACGTAAATGTTGTTATAGAATTTGTGCAATTTGTCTCTTAAACAATGATTAAAACCTGTTAATATGTTAAGAGAATTCTTAATTATCCAAGAAGATCCTCAAGATTTATGGAGGATATCCTTCATAGCACTTCAAAAATCATCCAATAAATTAAGCAATTCCGATATTTAGGTATAACCATGTCAAGCTAAGGAGTTGAGCAAATTGAAGAAGGACTGGTAATAGCAGAATAAGAAAAACTATATAGAACAAAAAGCACTAAAAACGGAAATATAATTGAAGCTAAAGTAAGCATGTATAAAGCAGTAGTTTGACGCATTCTGAGATACTTAACCGAAATCTGTGCAGATGAGACAACTTTCCAGAGACTACCCAGAACAGAATAAATGAAAATGCTGTGAAACATAGAGGAAAAAAGACATTTTGCAATGGTGCAAGAACCGTAAGCTGGAATGGAGCGATCACGTATGGTGTATGGACGAAACAAACATAGTCTGAATAGCCCAAGATAAATTATCACGTGGAAGAAGATCCTTTGGAAGACGTAAGAGATTGACTGACCCCTTAAAACTTAACTAAAGTAGGAACCGATAAAATACAAAGACGAAATTAACGAAATTGTTGCCTCGCGAAAAAGTTCACGAGGCCCTTAAAAGGGTTTACTGACTTGACCAGCACATCAAGCACGATACCCTGCCAAGACTCGGCGACAACACACAAATAACACGACATATGCAGGAAGAATGGTATAAAATGCGACTTGTTTGAATGTTATATGCAAAGTGATTTTATTTTAAGTAATCTCTACGGATGAAGCCCGAGTGATCCGGGTTTAAAAGGTGAAAGTTAGCCGCCCTGACGGATGCAGCGCTGTCGTCAATTATATTTTGAGGTGCAAAAATCCCTATCAGTGCCGGTGGCGCAGAGTAAAAATGTCTGGAGTACGAATATACGCGTGTAGACTACGTTCGAAGGTTCTCAGTCTACCCCCACTCCAACTCCAAGCCTTATTATATCAGGCATGTTCTTGAGTGTGCTTTCATGAAATGCTTTCCATTTTAAGTACGATGTAAACTTGAAGTTTTTAATAATATATTATTAAAATTATATAAGATCTTTAAACGTCCTAAACGTTTTAGTCAGTCCTTTTATTTTATGTCTAAAATAATGAGGTTAATCACAATTCTATTTCACTGTAATTGAAAGCAAAGTTGCTTGATAAAAGCATACGTAGCGTTGCTATAGAAATGGTGCAATTTGTCTGTTAAACAATGATTAAAACCGGTTGATTTGCTAAGACAATCATAATTTATATCGTTTAAGAGGGTCCTGCCTGCCTACTCTGCATGCAAGCCCAATGTATTCCTCAAGTAACAAGGCGTGCAAGGAATTCGCCCGTTCGTTCGCCTCGCAGTAATTATTTTAACGGGAGGTTAGACTCAGTCTCAGTCTCTCACTCGCGCTCTCTCGCTGCGCATTGCATAATCGCTCATCTACGAAACGACAATAATAATGGCAGTCGCATGCGTCCCATTATAAATCATGTGCGATGCACGATGCGTTTCGCGCCGAGCGTCGCATCGTCGTCGTCGACGTCGTCAAATCCCTCCCGAACACAAATATACAGCATGGCAAATGTCACCGACATTAAAATCTATTTTTTCTTGCCAACTTTCTGTTTATTTAGAGAAAGCGAGAGAGGACTCACACAGAGAAGGAGAATAGAAGAAAAAAAAAACATTAATATCAGCATGTATGTTGAAAATATCATCGTTCCGTTCGACATTTACAACTACATCACTCTAATGATGATTGTTGGCTGTTTAAAACACCACGAACGCTGTGTATGCACTGGGTATTGTGTGTATTTTGCACATGAGAGCCAACCCTATACGTCCACATGTAATTTCCTACTTAGTTGCAGGCTGTTGGATGAGGTTTGGGAGCCTCGAGAGACGAGAATCGTCGAATGTACATACATGTTTCTAGTTGGCGTGAATGAGTGAATGAGGGGCATACATTAAAACAAGCAACAAGCCAATGCAAACAGCCTTGGTATATAAACAATTAAATGACATACACAATCATGGTGTATGTATGCAAAGTTGGGATGAGCAGTTGGTTGGCGGCGCAGGTGAGCGGAGAGGCAAAGAGGGGAAGTTCATGCGTGTAGTTGGCGGTTGGTGGTGGGGCGCGTTATTATGTGAGGCTGAAACGATTGTTATTAAACGTGTCCCCAGCATCGTTGTTGTTGCTGCTGTTGTTACTGTTCGTCGGTGACATTTACTTTTATGCGCGTTTTGCGATCGCTACCGCTTGGAAATTTTAATGTTTTTCCGGTGGGATGTTTTTTCTTCGACTTGGAAAAGGAGGGATGTATTTAATTATAAGCTGGTTGAATCGTTTTCTTTTTTAAATTGTTAAAAATTTATTTATTTTATGATATACAGCGCAAAATAACTAGGATCAAGAGAGTTTTTAGAAAAGGAATTTTTATGTGGTTCTATCGTTTTATGAACGTTTTGCGATCGCAAAAATTTATATGTTGGCCTTAGTTGATCTCGACTTGTAAAAGAGGGAATGTATTTAGTTATTGGCTAGATTTATCGTTTTCTTTTTTATGCCTATAAAAAATATATTTATTTCGCGATATATGGGATAATGCGTCTATTATAGTCATTAAGTTAATTTATTTCATGGCATAATGTATAAAATCGTTGGTTAAGCACGTTCTTTTAGTATTACACATATTGTATTGTGTTTAACTTCATTATATTAACAAAATATTAGATACACTTTTTTTTTAAGTGTGGAAATGGAAAGAGGACTTCGTAATTTAGGTTACTCTGTAATTTGTTGTTGATTAAAGTTGTCGTTTATTAGATATTTCATGTTTTGTCAAAAAAGAAGTGGAGCATATGCTAGTATGTAGTGTATGCTCGTAGATTCTCGGTCTACCCCCACTCCAACTCCAATAAAGTACGTACGTTCTGTCGTGCGCTATTCGTTTGAAGAGTCGTACATTTTTAAAGTTTATCATTCTTTCTGCGACTCAAATTTCATATCAGATTTTGTAAATGCTTTTGTATATCTGGTAGTAGGATTATAAAAGTAAAGCTTTCTCTGCATTTATTAACTGCAGAAATATAGTAAAAGCATAGCAATGAAGAGTTTAAACTTCCCGTATTTCTATTTATATAATGAGTAAATGTTATTTTTACTCCGCGCTGCCTGCGACTGTGATTCCCGAATGGAAAGCAGCTACTATGTACGCGGATGTGTGTGCATATAAAACATATTATCTTCTAAAGCACCATAATCCAATCAACCTTTAACCCGCTCCGGAGTTGTGCCGGACCGCGTTGTACTTGTGTGTTATCTCTCATTCGCCGGTCGCCCGGCCTCCTTTTTTTCACACGTACTTTTGTATGCATTATCCAGTTCTTTGGGCGACCCGACGCCGACGCCGGATTGTATCGTTCGTTCTCATTCCTGCTGCATGCCCGCTCGCAGTCATTCCACGCCATATGAGTGCGAGTATTGCTTGGGAATATTGTTGATATGTATTCGTTTGAATGTATAAAGTGTATGAATGTAGATCGAATATAGGAATATAGGTATAGGTTGCTGGTTTTGTTTTGGACGTGTGCAGTGGTGCACACATGCGGTTCGATTGTTACGGCATCAGGGGTTTAAGGGATGGGTGTGGATGGAGAGGGTGAGTTGGATGGAAAGGATGAGCAGGATTGAATGGAAGTAGAATGAGTAGTATGGGTGATAAAGATGGGAAGAATGAGGAGGATGAGAAGGATGAGTAGGTACCCCTATTGGTGGTGGTTGTACCGGTTTCACTGGTCGCACACGAGAGTGGCAGGATTGGATATCGAGTGCATTCGAGTGCACGGCGTGGCTGCAGGTATCGTTGATGAAATGGACAGATACGTATCTAACGAAGTGGCGCCGCATGTTGCGCCTCCTGCAGCGGGATGCGCTGGCGATCGGTGTGGCTAGTTATTACGTTATACGTGCTTCATCTCGAGCGGGTTTGTAGCTGAAACAATGCCATGTCTTTTGGATGACACTTTAAACAATCAACACCTGGCTAATTAGAAGTACTACTTTTAGAGTTATTTTATCGCAATTTTACAACTTTTTCAAGTATGTTTATGAAATAATAAATGTATCCAACATAATTATTTCTAAATGTACTAAAGAAAGATTGCATTTCATTGTTTAGAGTTAAAAATGAATTCTCTTAAACATTAACTGTTTTTTAATTTTAATTTTGTTTGTATACCCCTTTTCTCATATTTTAAGGTGATTTATGGGGGGGTTTTTGATATATTTTTCTAAAATGGGTAAGCGTACAGTGTTAAGAAATCCCCATACGCTTCTATGTTTACGTAGAAATAGTTTAATAGGCAAACAATGTTAAAATTTAGTTTTAAATAATAATTGCTGTTTCCACCTAATTTCCAGAAATAACTAAATACTTCTTGCAATATTTCAAAGAATTATAAACGAACATATATGCAAATAAATGCATATATTTGAATATAAAGGACAAATAATATGAATAATGTTGTTCTTCATGCAAATAACTGATTTTAAGTTTGATAAACTTGTCGAAATTTGAAAATCACCGTCGCCTCCACCAAAATTTCGGATTATATAATAAATATAATAATTATATTATTATATAATAAACGTATATAATAAACGTATATAATTTAAATTTTAGCAATACAGTACAAGAAATGCAAATATTCGTTGTTTTTTCGTACAAGAAATTGTTTTACATTGGGCAAAATTGTCGATTTATTATAAATGGCCGGCGCCATCACCATAAAATTTTCTTGTAGACGTTTATTATCTCGTTTTCAAACATAAAACATATTTAAAATATTTATTTGAAAAATTGTGAGCAATATCAAAAAATACATAAACTAGTTTCCAATTGATAAAATTGGACAGAAATGATAAAAAATAAAGTTTTACTCAACATAACTCCGGTGTCGTAAATAATTTTAATAATTCAGAGAATCAAGTCAATAATTATAATAAAAAGGGAATGAATGTATGTAATTTTTAATACGAATCACCAAAACATGCGGAAATTCCGATTTCTTCCACAAATCGTCGAAATTTATTAAATGATCGCGCCTCCGCTAAGACTAACCCAAACTCACATTTCTTATAATATTTAAAAGAGTTAAAGTAATTTGAACTACATTTTTGAAAATATTATAAAAGCAGAGAACTAAAAATACATATATTTTTATTTTCTAAATTTCTTTAAACTAATTAAGAGCTGAAAATTGCGGTTGCAAATTTTATATAGTAACCGGCTCCTCCACCAAATCTAATATATGCAAAAATATGATACGAAACTATGGACCAAAAAGTGTTGAGCAATGTAGTGTACATTCGAAAGTTCTCAGTCCACCCCCACTCCAACTCCTAGTACGTACGGTCCTACGTACCTCGCTCTCTATTCTAAGAAGGGATATTAAAATTATGTTTTAAACATTAGAGTTTTAAACATTCAAATTTCCTGTTTTTATGGGAAATATAATAATATCTATTGAGACTTCTTGAATAACTAATTTTCTGCGATTACTGTGTTCCTTTTATTAGAAAACATGGAAGAAAATAATGGAATAGTGTGATACTATAAAAGTAGTATTTTGAAATATGCATTCGCATTTGTTATTTGGTATTTATTTCAATTACCAGTCTGTTGGCTTGTCATGTTGTACACACGTTGCACTTACCGCATTGTTTGCGATCGCCTCGGCTGCGGCAAAATCAACCTCATATCGCAGCAACACGCGTGTGCCGCCTGCCGGCCGTTTTGTTTACAATTTTACGTCATTCATACGCCCGTACGCGTGTCGCGTCCACCCTCCCTCGCCACCCTCTCAATACACATGTGTATACACACGAATACAGGGATGGATGTCGACGCGTCGATACAATATTAATGCGTGCATTGCACACACCGAGCGTCGGTGAAAATTTAAAGCGATTACAAGCGCAAATAGGATGAAAACGTGCACTTGCAGTTTATATGCGTGTATGAACTCATTTTACTCGTACTGTATGTACTCGTTTTGCTCGTACTAAGTAAACAGAATTTTTATGCAAAAAAAAAATTAAAAACTGATATAGTATCCTCTAGAATTACTATAATCACTATTTTCTTTCTATTTAGTAATACAGGTATTATTCAATGGTTCAATATGAATTTCTGTATTTCATCAAATACAGAAATTCACATAGTTATTCCAAATTATGTGTAATTTACTGAAATGTAGAGACGAACGGTTATGAATTTCGTTGACTTTTTTTTGTGGAATATGAAGCAGTAGCGAAAGTTCAAGTTTTGTATATCACAGCAGCGACATGATATTCTCTATTGTTGCATGTGAAACTAGGAATGTGTTTGTATGTTGACATTGTCATCAACCGTGACATGCTAACGAGCACCTGAACTGGTTTCTTGTTTGTTGTTCACGTGCGTTCTTTTTGTGTATGTTTCTAAATGCCGTTTTTTAGTGTGCTCCATTTTCGTTTGCTTGTTGTCTAGTTTTTCTTAGAAAGTTTAATCTTTGGTTAAAGTTCATCGTTGCCGTCGAGATAATTGGCTTGGAACCTGTGCTTTTTATGTATGTTTGGTAAATATAACAATCTGGGAAAATGTCAAGGAATATCTTAATTTGT
>WSZQ02000015.1:1040512-1061025 GCA_019419845.2 Weissflogia rhopalogaster
ATATTAGACTTTACTCAACTTTAAAAACACAAATCTTTGCAGAAAAGTCACAAATAAGATCATAAAAGGAAAAGAAATATTTGTAACCTGATTAATTTTTCATTAAACTTTCAATATTTAAAGAAAAAGCCAATAAATTCTGAAGTTTCGATTCGAACCACACACACAACGTCTTATAAGATGATGAACATGAACAATTCAAACGTCAGCGGTAAAATGAAAATACCACTCACGCTGAAGCTGACGCATGCATGCTGTGAGTTTAGAGTCGGGGTGGGGGAAGGCTTAGAACCCACGTAGGTACTCTCGCACTGCATATTTTGCTTATATCTTTACTAAAAATCAAGTACATTTAAAAAAAAATCGCTGCACCTTTTTAAACAAATATAAAAAAAAATTAACATTCAATAATTGTATTTGTATTATTAATAGTTAATTATTTATATAATTTATATTTAATGAAAAAGCAAATAAATAAATATATTAAAAGTTAAATAAGACCGAAGACCGTCTATAATTTACAGAACTCTTAATAAAAGAGCTAAATTTCAAATTTAATAAAGAAAAATCACAGCCTGATAAAATTATTGATAATTTTATGAGTAATATTTATATTCTTATCACATGATGATAAAAACACTGCCCTTTTAAATCTTAAAATTGAAAGTTCACAGTTTTTATGGACAGGAAATGACCTTACCGAAATAAACTTCGTTGATAATTCAAATATAAAACTTTTTTTAACTCTTTCAAACCTTATTATATGTGTGACCTATAAAAATATCAGAGATAGTTTCATTTATGTATGTATACAGTAGACTCCGGTTAATCGGGACACATGAAAATCACGCAAAGCGTTTATTTGAGACAAATCCTACAGATCGAAATCAAAACCTGGGAAGTTACTCCGTTTTTTTTTTGAATATTCCATTTAATCAGGACAAAAATCCATGTAAATGCTTCAGATTCACATATGGCAGCATGGGTGTCACATGTGGCGCATTAGGAGTCACATGTACTACACGTATGTACATGATTTTTCGTCGTTATGATTGTCTTTTTAAAATTTCTACTGAATTTCGCAAATGGGACACCATTTAATTCTCGTGATGTATCCCAATTAAGCGGAATCCGCAGTACTTCAAACTCAACTTTATGTATCACTTTCAAATTCAAGCTTATATTTTCTTATTTTGTCGTCAGTCTTATTTTATCCCCAGTTTTGAAAGAAACTCTTATCTAATCTCTTACTTACATATTTATTCAAACTTATCTCCGTACGAAGATGCACAATAATATATTCTCATCTCCTTACCTGAAACAACAAATTAAAATTAGCACAACTTATAATAATAATGCATTAATTTAGGAAGCATAAATCTTCTGCCTGCACTTCCTCATTCCCTCCTTTTCTTTCCTCCTTCGTTCAACCTTTTTCAAACGAATTTTCACAACAAATTATTCACACATAATTCGCATGGTATTTCACCACTTTACAAAACGGCTTGCGAAAATCTACATATAAAGAACAGTCATCATTTATGATAATTGCATTTTTTTTCTCACCCGGTTGGCGATCGCCATCGCGATTTAAATAATTAACCCAACGCCGTGTCGAGTACGAGTGTTTAACACAAAACGCGATAAGAATAATGAAAAAGTTGACGCATTGTAAATGTCGAACATTTATTTTTTTTTCCTGCGCGCCCGACAGTGCTGTAATAAACATGTTAGAATGATCGAGTGCGGTCGACACCCACACATTACTTAATGAATAATATATTAATCTTCTTTCATGTAAATTAAATACGTGCTGTATGACGGTAATCGACAATTTGTTCAATATCAACACGCACTTCATTTAAATGAAAAGGCTTATTATCATAATAGGCTTTCATTAAAATGTTCTATAGTTAATAAATAAAATAAGTTTTTTTTTTTTACAATTAATGTAAAAGTCTACTGAAGAGAGTGGTTTGTGTAAAGATAATGATAAATGCCAAAATAAAAGGTTATCTACTACTACTACTATTATCAACCCGAATAACATATTCATTACATACCTTTTTTAATTAATAAAAACTCGTTCTATTTTCTCAAATCAAACAAAAATTATCGACGCAAAACAATAAAACCCAACAACATAATTCACACGAAATTACACATTTCAAGCTTGAAGCGTTTTAATTGCGTTTACGAGCCGCTTCGCACGCGCAATAATTGCATTACATAAGTGTAAACACATGCGTGCCCTCTTGTGCAAATCGTTTCTGCAACGTGCATTTAATTGCAGCCCAAGACGTTTGCGCAATTTTTGCATTGCCATCGCACTCAGCATATCAACAATAGTCAATTAGATGCTGCAAAGAGGATGTAATTACGCTTGTCCAAAGTATGCAACTCAAAATACATTAAAGCGCAATGAAAGCGTTTCGCCGACAATGGGGTGTTGCCTAGGCTGCTCCACAAAAACGTAGCATTAACGCCGAAACGCGCCCAACCAAAGTGGTTGATTTTAGCATAGAAATGTCATTAAGGCATTGCGCTATTCATTTATTGTTCCGGCTTCCTGAATATCGTTGCCATGGTAAAGAGAAGGAGAAAGAGAGAGAGAATAAAAGAGAAATAACAGCAATGTTATTATAAGCCACAATAATAGGCAACATCTTTGAGTTGTTGTTTTTAAAGCGCGAAGTAATGAGGCTTAAAATTATGATTTAGTCGCTATAATTGCTGAGTAATTTGTACCTGTTTATAAAATACGTTGGTGAAAAGCAGTAAAAACATTCAGTTATGCCGCAGCATGCGATTGTCAAACAGGAAAACAACCCACGACTCTCCACTGCTGGCGCTATGTGCCTGTACCTGCGTTGAATGCGACAGGGAGTTGGAGTGGGAGAAGACTGAGAACCGACGAACGCACTCTACTCGTATATATTCCTCGCGTTCATGCTTATAACTTAGTTTACCACCAACAGAAAAATTTGATGACAAATAAGGCAACTTTTGTATCATAAGGAACAGTGCAACACAATAATAGAACAAAATAAGTTGTGTAAAGTTCCTAATTCCCTTTAAATATTTCCAATTTTCTATGTGAATGTGAATTTAAATACCACAACGATAGAAACGGATGCGCATCATTCATTACACCGCCTCGCCGGTAATACATACTGATAATTTTAATAAAGTTTGCCTCTCAATAAACTCGGTAATGCACAATAAGATTTCACTTAGCGTATTGAAAGCCTCGACGCGGCGCCGTGTAACGAGGTTTGCACAAGCCTGAAGTTTATTATCGCTTTCATCGAACGCGTCGCTATACGCAATTTCACTTTACTACTATTTTATTTACTATATTTATTTAATGATATATTTATTAGCGTTATCTGCTCCGGTGCGTTGAAGCAGCAACAGCAGCGAAACACGGTACGATGGAAGCCTCGCTTTGTGAAAGCTCGCTATGTGTTTGTTATACGAGGATATCGTACGTGTGGTGCCCCATTGATTGCCTTCGTCAGCATCGGTAAATCTGATTCGGTTTAGCATTCGCAAACGGTGTAAATCTTGAAAATTATAATAAAACGTTTCGCCCCAAGCATGTGCTAAACGGAAATAACTGGCTTCATACGCTTCAAAAGATATATTTCACATTTTAAGACGGTATAAACGTGAAAATGTCTTTTAGAATATGTGAAAATTTATTTATACGAAATTAATGTACTTCAAGTTCGATATTAAATTGACTAGAATTTGATATTAACTTAAATGATTTCAGTTTTACTTTAGTTGTATCCGATCTTTTTGAATGTCGCAGTCAACGGTTGTATAGTGTTGATGCGATGAATGCGACCGGGAGTTGGAGTGGGGGTAGATCGAGAACCTGCGAACGTACGCTACACGCGCAATAATAAGAGGTTTTAGGCACCTAACGGCCCGGTGTAGAGATGTTCATATTGCAAAAAAAGCTAAAGGATTATATTATTTTGGTTATAGAGAGTTCAAATTTTCAGAATTCAGTCGTTGTATTATTTTATTACCTATACACGTTAACCGTATAATTTCTATCCCGCCCTTGATCATGCCATCATGTTCTTGGAAATGCTATACCTCCTTATATAAAATTCTAGTTATAGGATGGAAGTGGTTGGAGCTAAACATAGATGATCTGGGAGCAATTTAGACTACCAAAATCATTCGCTGGAAGCATCTACAGCTTAGAACTTTATATCTTCTGGCAGATTCGAAGGAATCTACCAGTATATGTCATCCTCCATAATAACCAAGAGACAAATCAAATTTCCTTCCATGTGAAACGGAATAAAATATAAATGTAAATATAAAGTATTCATATACCCGTCAATCATATGACCACTTGAGAATAGAAATGAGACGGACATTAACTGGATGCTGCGTCCTGCAGAGATTGACCAGAACCGTGGTCAGCCACCACATGTGCAATTCATACAACCACCAACCACCCAACCACCCACCCACCAACCCACGTACACATCCCTAAAACAGGGAATGGCAACCGCCACCCGGCGACGGACGCGTTCGCTAACTAATGGCATATTCAACGGACGTACCGCACCCGAAATCGATTTCGCGACCCACTGAACACATAACCGGCTAAATAGCTTTGGCAGTGATCCCGAATTATAGGTCATCGCGCGAAATCGTCTCCCACTCGTCTCGGACAAAACACACGTGCATTACCACCGCTCGCGACGCATCGAAACTCAACCACCTCAACCCTCATCGCACCACCACCAACACCACCCCACTCGACATTATCGATACTCACTCAATCTGAATGTTATTACGTATTGTAGGTGCACATAAATCGTATTAACTGTAACTTATCCATCTCTCGCACAATTATCGTGGATTTATATATGTTAATACAACGATAACAAGCTCGTTATGTTGTGCATCGATCATGGATCGGACATATTTGGTATGGAACGGTGAAAAGGGGGCAGGGGGCGGTTTTGCGATAAGCCCTCCCCGCTGTGTATTGTTCCATCCATTTCTTACATCCACTTTTTTCGACATCATAACCCGTTTAATATCCAATAAAGCGCATATGATTCACGATGACTTTTGGTGTTAGAATGGCGCATTATACGCACCAAATTATGTGTACGCGCCTCACTTGCTGACATAAATCTACATTAAAGTGGCAAATAAATGTGTGGCAGAGACGGAATAATCACGCCGCACATATTTAATAAGATTTTCGGTGCGTTTCCCCCCTTTAAAAGTGGGGTTGAGAATCAAAAGCTAGTAAAACTAGACATTAAAAGTGTAGAATTCGAATAAAAGTCAAACCTGAATGGTTGAAACTATAATTTATATGTGCAATATTTAGAACATAATAATCATAATATATTACCCCAAATATAGGCGTTGCTTGCTTCGAAATTGTGTAAAACATATAAATGGTACTCGCTAAGTTATTTATCGCCATAGAAATTAAATAATCTTCAAATAACTAAATTTAATGAAAAACCTCATTTAGTAGGCCAAAAACTTAATGATTTTCACGATTTCAGAACGTCTAGAATTTTCACGAAAATTTTATGTAAAATTCATAAACGAAGTGAAATTTTTTCACATTGAAAATTGTTAAAAATATTTAATTTAAAATGGATACCAATCATCTAGATCTTTGACTTACTCAGCCGGGTACACTCTAGAATCCTTAATATAAATCGAAAGCGAAAAATAAAACTGTTTTTTTGAAAGTTTATAAAATTTGCATGAATATGTCGTCGAGTATTTTCAAAAAAAAAAGTTAAAATTGTATGGTTTTATATAATTTGAAAATTAAAATGCACTTTTCGTATGAAATTTCGACTTATTACTTCCAAATTTTATGTAAATATATATTTATTCGAAAAACTTTTGACACCATATTCTAGAGAATTTAATTATCTGTAAAATGAACTTTCTTTCAACTAAATCGGTTCGGTAGAATTTTCAAAATAAGTACGCAAAATCGAAAAACATTGTAGCAAGAAAAGTTGTTTAAAGTTGGTTAAACCTAAGAATACCAAATATTTTTATGAACTTTGTGCGCAATAACTTCGTAAATATTGCGACTGTGAACTTGAAATTTTCTGGAAATATTCTAGAATAGATCCGCTATTAATTAAGACTATTACCATTAATTTTGCTAGAGGTTACCACTTTCAGGAGCAAGAGAAAATAATATTAGAAATATGCCAATAGCAGCAAAGGATCCCATGTGACTGGCAATTGGAGTGGGAGTAGTTTGGGAAACTACGAACGTACACTACCACCCTATACGCCACACATATTTCCTTGTACGCTGAATTCTGCCAAATACGGAACCTCACCTCATGTATATGGAATCATGTCTATGTCATTTTTCAGGTCCATTTGCGTATAATGGGATACGTGTAAATCATGAGCGTCGTCAAATTGTGTGAAGGTGATCACCATAAAATCGAAACATCTAGTTTCTATAAAACACATCATATTTGGTTAATTAATAACAATTAACTAACCAAATCACAACCAAAATATAAAATAAACATATGTATGCTTTAATAAAACATAAAAAGCTTATGTTTTCTGTCTAAAATCAAGTAATAAAAGTAATAACAATATAATGACAATATAAACGTACTCAACAGAATCCCGTACGTTTTCGAGGCGTTATAATTTGAATAAATGATGAATAAATGTGCGATGAAAACGCGAAATAATCGCAGCACATATTAAGCCGCATTAAAGTGCGCATTACGCCCAAAGGTTCAATTTCCAGCGCTAATAAAACGCGGGCATTAAAAGGCGAGGTATTCGTCGAAACGTCAAGCAGCGTGCGCTGAGTGCGTATGTTATATGAAATATTCGAAACACCTGCTTTTTACAAGCAAATGATTGTCAGGCGTTAAAGTGTACGTTTTTTTTTACGTAAAAATAGACAACTTTAAGAATACGACATACTGTTATATGCACGCATTAAGCTGTCACAATAAGCTGAATGCTGAATTAAAATAGAAACGTCTTTATTAATATGAAGACGTAGTTGAAAACGTTTGATATTGGAATATTTTCAAAAGACATTACATTTTTTAAATTCCGACCGACATTTTAAAGTGTTTTAAAACAGAACATGAGACGGGTTTCCTTAAAAAAGTTATAAATATCATAAATGTGATTTTTTTTTATTTGTTATAGTGGAGTTGGGTAGATGTTGGAGGAAGAAGCATATAATAATCATGGATTTTTTAGTTTTATGAGTAGTTTTTTAGTATATTTAGTTAGAGTTTAAAATAATGCTACAGTTTAAAGAAGAAAATATGATGCCACCAACCGGATTTGAACAAATAACTTCCGCTTATTTTTAAATTTTGCAGAATCATCGCCTCCTGAATAAAACTACTATAAACCACGAGCTACTATAAATCCTGGGAATATGAAAATAGGAAATTGTGATGCCCTCGACCGGACTTAAACTGACAAGTATGACTCAGCGATGTAGGTTAATAGTGTATCACGAAATCACTTAAATTGATGAATCCACATCATATAAACATATTGCCATCGGTCTTGTCAACAAAAAAATCACACCTTTAGTCAGTTAACTAGCCTAAATATTCATGAAACTTAACTGTAAGTTTAGCAAATGAAGCCTGAACCAAAACCATAAAGTCATAATCATCAAAAACTTATCCAATGATAGCAAAGTTTCATAAGAAATATTATCGTTTTACCAAGAAACTGTAATGCCTCCAACCGGACTTGAACAAGTAACATACACTTATTTTCTTTTTAATTTTACAGAATCATAGACTCTTGAGCAGTCAGAATTAACACCACGAACGATTGAACATCCTGGGAATATGAAAATAGGAAATTGTGATGCCCTCGACCGGACTTAAACTAACAAGTGTGACGCAGCAATGTAGACTAATAGTGTGTCACGAAATCACTTAAATCGATGAATACACATCAAATAAACTTATTTCCATCGGCTTTACCAACAAAAAAGCATTCTTTTAGTCAGTTACCTAGCCTAAACTAGAAACTTAACTGTAAGGTAAGCCTGAACCAAAAATATAAAAAGACATAATCATCACAGACTTAATCAATGTCAACAAAGCTTCATAAAAATTATTATCGAGAAAAAATATTAGAGAGAAAATTTAATGCCTCCAACCGGACTTGAACAAATAACATACACTTATTTTTAAATATAACCTGAATCTACCCGAAACTTACTGCAAAATTTACCTAACAAAAGCTAAACGAAAAATAGCAGAAAAAAAAAACTCAAGAAAATCATCATAAAATTGGTAAAAACCTAAACGTTAAAGAAAAAGAAATAAAATATCAATACCAAACTTTTTAGACGTCTCTCAAATGAAAACGTTAGATATTGAAAGAAATTCAAGTCATAAAAAAACGTGTATTATTCCAAGTTATAAATAACATAAATCTAAACATATATTTCCGTCGCGATCAAATCCCCGAATCCGCCAGAAACCTCATAATACGTTTGGTTGCAATTTGCTTTTATAGTTTTCCTCTATTTTTTTATGTTTCACACAATTTATGAGCCTGATTGCAGTAGATTTCACTGCAGTACAGCTTAGTGATGCACGTCAATGAAACATCTTGTAATCACTCGAAAATGTGTATGAATAGATGAATAGAAAATAGTACTGGTCGACGGTCTTGGGTTAATGATAGAAGACTTAAAGGTTTGCGTTATTTATAGGCGTTGGAAATAATTTAGTTTGCCCGAGAGACACACACTCACTAACACAGACCGCACGAGATGAACCGTCTTCATTCATTCATTCAACGCCTTTTTCTCACTCGACACACATCCAAATCAGCTAGTTTTTCAATAGTCACTCACTTAAATGCCTTAACAAACTAATCAAATCCGAATAAATCCGACGCTAATCGTCTACGATTTTTCTCCAAGCTGAAAACCCGTTGGATTATCTTCTCCGAAACTTATCAAACTCGCCAGACTATAATACAAGAGAAAGATTAAACTTTTGCGCGCAAACGACGCTCTCGCTTTGCTCCTGTATTGTTTCGCAGTGCATTTTCTTCCTCGCAATCCGTTCTTTCCACGGCCAACATTTTTGCTTGCGTTTTTTGCGAAGTTGTCGGTGCCAAGTGCCGAAAGTCTCAACGGGCGCGTGCAAAACACGGCCCTGCGTTTGCCGAATGTTCACTTGCTTGCAAGTCGTGCTGTGACTAAATTTAGCAAGCCACAAGGAAGCAGTACGTCCGTTTTCGACGTTTGTGCGCTTCTTGTGCATCGCGCTTCGTCGCAGCAAAGAGCTGCAGCGCCGCGATGAAAAATGGCGATTATTCAATGCGATGCGAATGTCTTTTGCAGTTTGTCATTTATTTTGCGCGTTTCGAGCGCATCGAAACGCGATATAAATACGAAGATATGAGCGATGCGATTCATATGCGCGCAGAAATGTGCGGTCAGTTATGACTTGTGATTCTGCGGCGCGATGCGAAATGATTCGTCTACAAATTGCTTATGCATGCAATGCTTCTATAAATTTCTGCATGTTTTTGCAGTTGAAAGATGGCTACATTTAATGTGCTTAAGCTCGTATAATGTTATTTTAATCAGTGGTTTTACATTAAATAAACATCGTACATACTATTTAAGTTTTAGTACGTTGACATAAATAGAAGGACTAAAGAATAAGAAGTCAAAGGAATGAATTAAGGTGCGAATCTGTGATGACATTCTTAAGGCGAAGATTTTGATCTGGTTGGAAAGAGAGAGGAGTCACAAAAATGAGGAGTAACGACGAAGAAAAGAGGAGTAACGACGAAAGAAGGAGAAGTAGAAAACATAAGGTGGGGTAACAAAAAGGAATAACAAACTGGAACTTGCAAATAAGCGACAACAGAAAGGTGAGAGTGCTAATTAAAAAAATGGGAGTACCAAAAACGGGGTATGAGAAAAATAGAAGGAAAAATAAAAAACGGAGTAACAAAAGAGAAAAAAAAAGAAGGAGGACCAGCAAAAAGGAGTAACAATACTAGTTGAAACAACAAGAAGTACGAAACAGAAGGAATAACCAACTGAAGGCGGAATAACACAGCCACACAGGCGCTTCTAGTGTGAAATAGGCATAAAATAGTACAACGAACATGGAATACCTCCCATTATTCACGATTATAATAAATGGGGCGTATGCCTTACAGCACTACCTTTCGGCTCGCACTGTTCGTCAGTTTTAAGGAGTCAAAACTGAAGGAAGAATAACCAAGAAGAGAAGGAGTTGGAGGATCCATTGACGAAGAACCAAAAAAGAAAGAGGTGCAACAGAAAAACGAGGAAGAATAATAAATTAATAAGGAGAAACAAGAAAGAAGGTATGGGACAAAATAAGGGTTACAAAATATAGGAAGAGTGAATAGAGAGGTAGGAAGAGTAGAGTAACAAAAACGAGAACGGATAGAAACAGGAGCAACAACAAAAAGGCGTAACTTAACTAAAATGAAGTCACAAGTGTCAATGAGTGTCACAAAGGGAGTAGGAGTAGAAGGTCCTAACCAAATAGAGAGTAGCAAAAAATGAGGAGGAATTTCAACACAAGATGGAAGAGTAACAAAAAGAAGGAATGGCTAACTAAAGGCGGAATAATAAAGCCAAGCATAAGCGCTTCTAGTGTGAGAAATGCATAAAAAGAAGTTTTCAGTTTTAAGGAGTCAAAATTGAAGGCAGGCTAAAACAGAAGGAGTAGTAACATGTAACTAAGGAGCGACAAAAAGGAGGAGTAACAATAACATCAGGAACAAAAAACAGGAATTACAACCTGTAGCAGGAACAACAAAAATGAAGCAAGGATTCAAAGAAAAGGAGGAACACCAAAGGACTAACACAAAGAGAGAGAGAGAGAGAGAGAGAGAGAGATGTGGCAAAAAAAGAAGGACGTGTATCAAAAAAGGGGAAGTAACATTAACAGGAGTAACAAAAAGCAGGAGTAAAAATCTGAATGAAAAAGAACAAAAAAATGAAGCTGGAGGTTCAAAAAAGGGGAAAACTAAAAAAAAGGACTAATACAAAAAAGAGGAATATGAAAAAAAAAGAAGGAGAGGTAACAAAAAGGAGGAGTAGCAAAAAGAAGGAGTAACAAAAAGAACGTATATCGAACTCAATAACCAAAGCCATGCACATACGCTGAAGGAGGAAAAAACTGAAGGAGGAGTAGCAAACAAAATCAGGAATAATAAAAAAAGGAGGAGTAACAAAAATATGAGAAGTAACAAAAAAGAAGGAAGAACAAAAGTATGTATAATCAACAAGGAGAAGTAACAAAAATAAGTAACAAAGAGAAGTACCATAAAGAAGTAACAAAAATAAGGACTAAGGAGAAGGAGGAGTAAGAAAAAGAAGGAGGAGTTAAAAGAGATACACACCAAAACAATTCCAAGAGAATACATAACTTTATAAAAGACAAAACTTAAGCACGCTCATCATCATCACCGACCGGAACTGCGCTGCCGCACGCTCGCAGGACACACACTGCTGCCTCCTGAGGCTGCAGCGTGCACAACGAACCGAATAATAGCCGTACATGACTGCAAACACGCAAAGACCATATAAACTAAACGCAAACCACCGAAAAACCAGGCAAAACGCAAAACGAATTGAAAACAACCGGTGCACAGCATCAAAGCCAGCCGAAAACAAAAAACCGAACGCAATTTTTACTTCTTATTCCCATATATATTCGACTCGTTTTACTTCCACCTAGGGTACACTACCTGGAAACTAACTTTTCTCAACTTGCCGACGCTGGTGCCGTATCTAGGAATACAATTCCAACAAACCGTCGCGTCGCCGCAACGTCGTGGTACGTTTATGCGTCGTTCAGATTTTAAACTACTTTCAGACCAACGGTAAAACACCCATAAAAAACGTCAAATAACGCACTGCGCAATTGTGTGCACTCCGAGTGATGACAAACGTCAATAAAACGTTTCGACTTATTTGAATAATGCTGCACTTATATTATCCACTCTCGCGTTCTTTTTCGTTAATTAATAATAGCTCGACGGGACGTCAATGGCTTTATTCAGAATCATTCGTCGAATTTATTAATATTCAATGCGTGTTTATCCTGAGCTGTATGCGTCCTAATGCTGGTTATTAGCGCATTTCGACGAGGCTATTACTCGCTATTATGTCATTCATTATGCCAATTCACGTTTCGAGAAGTGCGGTTTGTTCGTCGGCTTGGTCGGCATGGAAAAATTTGCGTCCACCGCCTGTATAGGCGAAATTACACGGGATAAAAACTAAACACATGTTGCCACTGCCTGCCGGCCATGTATTACCGAATCTAGATCGCGTTAATCATTGCCCTGGTGTTTGGGTGCTGCTTGTAGAATGCCTCAAATCAAGTCATTTCAAACACGACTTTCAACGAATCATATTTTCAAAATATTGTGCGCGGTTGCTGTCAAATACACACGGGTAAATTATGATAAATTGCATAAACTACTTTAATACTTAGACTTTTAATGATGAAAGCATTAAATATATCATGTTAAGGGTACTGGACATGTTAATTAAATTGCCTACATTACAATGTTGTTTTTAATGATATGATGATATGCTTCATCCCTTTACCAAGAACCAAATATACATTTATTCATAAATAAACCTGATGACGTTAAGGGTACAGATATGTTCATTAAGTTGCCTATGTTTGAAGACATTTTCAACTAACCAATAAACCTGGAAAGAAGAGAAATAAAACGCAATTAAATGAATGGAAACTTCACCAATAAAATGGAAATGTATTTTTCGTTCAAATAAGCTTAAAAAAGAGAATGGTAAGGGTACAGATATGATCATTAAGGTGCCTATATTTCATGATATTTTCAAATACTAGATACATTTGAAAAAAGGGAAAAGACGTTATGAATTGCATCGAAGCTTTATGAAGATGACAAAAACAATTTCGAAAAAGACCTGAAAAAATCGAAGTTAAGAATATAGATATGTTCATCAAATTGCCTACATTTCATGACATTTTCAAATAGTCAATAAACTTCGTAAGAAATGAAAAAATCAATTAAATAGATGGAAAGTTTACCAACAAGACAGAAATGTAATTTTCGATAAAATAAACTAAAAAAGAGAACGGCAAGAGATCAAATATGATCATTAAGATACATTTAAAAAAGGTGAAAAGACACTAAAATTGCATCGAAGCTTTACCAAGATGACAAAAACATTTTTCGAAAAAACAACCTTAAAAAATACTAAGTTAAGGGATATAGATACTTGGAAAGAAGTGAAAAAGACGCAATTAAATGGATGGAAAGTTCACCAACCCGACAGAAATGCATTTTTCGCTCAAATAAACTTAAAAAAGAGAATCGTAAGGATACATATATGATCATTAAGTTGCCTATATTTCATAACTTTTTCAAACAGTAGATAAACTTGAAAAAAGTGGAAAAACGCAAATTGAATATTTACCAAAAGGGCAGAAATACATTTTCGATCAAAAACCCTTAAACACCAGAATAAACACCGAATAGCAACATTAATTGAATTGCTTACATTTCATAAAAAAATTCAAAGAATTACATTCTAACTAATAAAATATGAAAAATATTTGTAAAAAATGTGAATGAATACCTAAATATAAAATACGCCAATACGTGTCTCCTTATCGCCCACTTCCACATGTTAAATTCTTACATATTTTCACCATACTTGTAAAAGTCTCACCTAATTGCCATCGCGACTAAACAGAAACATGCAATGTCATTTTTCCGACCATTTATCGCGCAATTGGAACGAAAACAAAGGCGCAAGAAAACGACTTGCCCGCACTGTGGAAATTAAGCGTAGGCAAAGGTGCATACAGAGTGCCGATTACGTCACTCACTTTGATCGAAAACCGCATCCCAGCGCGCGTTCGTTATAAATTGCTAAATTGCTGCCTGCCTGCGTGCAATTGCCGACAATGTCATCACCCACGCGCGCAGTTCTGCCGACTTTATTTGCATTGCACCTGAACGCAACGCACCGCACCAGCCACAGTGCGAATTCTATTATGCACAAGCTGGATGATGATCCATACCGAAGCAAGACTTTTACGACGGCTATTATTTGCGTGGTGCAATAAATGCGCGTGCAACGATCGCGGTAAGTAAGCTAACGAACTACGCACACATCAGCCAGTTGTTACTAACGCACTTGTAAGTTTTCTGTATTTTTATTTGTGTGTGTATGTGTGTTGTGTGTGTATGTGTGTTGTGTGTGTATGTGTGTTGTGTGTGTATGTGTGTTGTGTGTGTATGTGTGTTGTGTGTATATGTGTTGTGGGTGTATGTGTGTTGTGTGTATGTGTGTTCTGTGTGTATGTGTATTGTGTGTTCTGTGTGTATGTGTATTGTGTGTTCTGTGTGTATGTGTATTGTGTGTGTGTATGTGTGTGTGTGTGTGTGGTGTATGGTGTGTGTATGTGTGTGTGTGTGTGTGTGTGGTGTATGGTGTGTGTATGTGTGTGTATGTGTGTGTGTGGTGTATGGTGTGTGTGTATGGTGTGCGTATATGTGTGTATATAGTGTGCGTGTGTGTATAGTTTGCGTGTGTGTGTATAGTGTGTGTGTGTGTATAGTGTGCGTGTGTGTGTGTGTGTAGTGTAATGTGTGTATAGTATAATGTGTGTGTAGTGTAATGTGTGTGTGTGTGTGTAATGTGTGTGTGTGTGTGTGTAATGTAATGTGTGTGTGTGTAATATAATGTGTGTGTGTGTAATGTAATGTGTGTGTAGTGTAATAGGTGTGTGTAGTGTGTGAATGTGTGTAGTGTAATGAGTGTGTGTAGTGTAATGGGTGTGTGTAGTGTAATGTGTGTGTATGTGTGTTGTGTATTGTGTGTGAATGTGTGTTGTGTGAGAGTGAGTGTGGATCAGTATATGTGTACGAGTTTGTGTTTATGTATCAGTGAATGGGTGCATGTGAACATGTGTGTATGTACATGGGTAAAAATACACACTTTTCTTTCCATTAGTTGTCTCAGTCACGACGTTTTCAAGTCACAGTGGCAAGCAGTAACAACAACGCAAAACGCTAAATATTTAGAAAAAAACGCCACCGTCATATCATGCCATGTCATAGCGTATAATTGTCATTTGTATCGCTGTATTTATACATGTCTCGCGATCAATTGCGCAATATTTGTAGGAATTATATGCCTTCAAATCGCATCACGCTCGATCAATTCTACTACAATTTACTTCACTTTTCATTAAAAAAAAACCTTTAAGAACTAAGCAATTCTTTTCATATAACACAATTTCTTTCTTTAATGGACATTTTTGAATTTTAATTTCCATTTTATAAAGTGTTCACAATTAGTTATAAATTTAAGTGGAAAATGTGTATAAATTGCAAATTATGAAGCGTATTCATGCTTTGTGATATTTTACTTGAACATAGTTTGTTTTCGTTCAATAGTTTGCATTATTTTGTATATTTTCTCGTTATTATTCCAAGAATTCGTGTAATTATCTTTTTTGTTGTAATTAAATCTAATAATGTATGGAGTGTTTGTTTTAAACGTTTCAAATTGTTTAATTCCAGTAAGTTAAATCACAATGAACTCGTCAATTTGCTACAGAGACTTGTGTATTATGGATAACCTATAAGATGAATTAATTTTGTATTTAAAATGTCATACATATTCTACGGGTTGTCATATCCGTACTGATAGAACTCGTAGGCAAGTCAGTGAGGTAATGTGTTCATAGTGCCACATAGCCGGGTCATGTGCGTTCCTTTGTCGAAAGATATGTAATTATTGACGGCAGACACAACATTATCAGAACGCTAATATCACACAGATTATTTTCACTTTGAATAAACGTAGAAAAAGTAGTGTTCAACTCGAATGGTATGCTCTTGCCTCATTCGTATGAATTGCAATTTCTCATACCCGCGAGGAAACGGGTACCACTCCATAGTATCTTTAAAAAAAAACCTCTAACATCCTAACATCCTGACAAGACAAATTACTACATAAACAATTATCAAATTTTACGAGTAAAAGGACAACCGACCTATTTACAACTCCATCGAGAAGTCGACCGTAATGTGCGATTTGTGTCGACCGCGTCACGGCACGTCGATATGTGTGTCCATTTGCAGCGAAACCTAATAAAACTAATTGAATTCAAGGCGAAATGGCGATTTACGCCACACAAACGCAAACATACCGCCACATGCGCATCTCTCAGTGTATCATGTCCATCTGCTGGGTACATACATGTATTGGGGCTATCCTGCAACCTCTACACTTGTATCTATACGTCGGTATGCGTGGACGTGTGTTCGGCAGTAGCCGAGACGTGCCGCCTAGTCCTGCAAACAGACCACGCCGAAGAAAAGCATCCCGGCTGGTCATGCATGCGGACAAATGCCCATCAAATTATCGTCGGAAGAGGCGCACGCTGTCGTAAACGCTCGCCGAACTAATGCGCAAACAAGAGCAACAACAGGGACAACAGGAGAAAATCCGTAATCCTCTCGCTAAAGCTCCCCTGTGCGTTTGCCATCGCTTTACCGCTCAAGCAGAAGAAATTACGCGCGTTTTTAGTAAATTATAGCGCATTTGATGGTTCTTCTTTCTTTTCCATTCTTGTAAGACGTTCTTATGACATGATTAATTCGCAAATTTGTAAGATATACACGTAAATACATCAGTTGTAGGCATATGAGTTGTTGAAAATTAAAATCGAAAGCGGACAATGCGTGAACGCCCGCAATTCTTACAATTAGGCTTGCCAACTTTTTCCTTCTTAAAATATCCTTATAAACCCACCAACAGCAATCAAATCTACGCAGTTTCACACAACTATACATGCGTAATCACGAATAATAAAAATTAAAGAGGTACAAACACAATTACGAGGCAATTTAGGCAGAAAAACACGCATAAATTTCATGATAACATTTGCGCTTAACAATGAAACAAAACATTCGCAATCGGCTAAACTTCGCGCGTAAACAAACGCCCGTGTTGTGGCTATGCGTTTTGGTAATAACCCGCAGGAATTGCTCTCGTTTTCGTTTCACCTGCTGATGTACGAGCGGCAATATCGATTCAACGGGTCACTTTTGCTGAGGTTACGTCCATCATACCGACACCCCCACAACGGCCGCCCACACACACACACACACACACACACACACACACACACACCTAGCCAATGTGTATCGATCGCGATCGTAATAATTTCATTCCGATTCCCTTCACAAAGCACACCCCCGTGCCCCCAAAGCCACCATAACCCGTCAAAAGGGCGTAAAAAGAAGATTTATGCATTCCATAGCTCGCAAGGCAAGCGAAGGAGTGCATACAACTTTATACTAACATTAATTACGTACTTACTTAGGCAAATAAAGGGGAAATCATGACGTCAATCGAAACTCACCTGCAAAACCAGAGAAAATTAGAAATTAGTTATTTTCATGTGTATATTCGGTTGAGTATATTTGGTTGCCTACAATATGAAATGACTCGAAGCAGGAATAAAGGAGAGAAGGGAAACTAAACAACTCAGAAAGTTTACGACTTAGGCAACTTTTCAACAATTGCTTCACCTGCTGTTAACTTCCGTATTTACATACGTTGAAGCCTTATTTTAGATAGCTTCTCCGCACCTACAGGCAACGAATTTTAGAGACTAGAAATTTTAGAGTTTATAAATAAACCCATAATAAGCGCTATAAATCTTTTCATTAGGCGCTTCCTTTGATGATTACTGCGATGCTAATTACATATGATTGCACGTCGGGGTTCGAAAAGCCACGTGGAATCAAAAAACGACAACTACAACAAAAACATACGTTCAATTAGATCTGGCGTCGGTGGTTTTCCGGTGGCGTTGCCGTCTCTTAATGCCTAATTATAATGTCGAGCACAACCGTTTAATAACGACAGATTTAATACCGAAAACAAGTGAATGCCGATGGGACAAACGACATAGAAAGCGTTTCTCGTTCTCATCGGGTGTATGTATGAGTAGGCTGAAGTATCAACGCCGCATGTAAATACTGCAAATAAAGCTCAAGACCGAAAGCGTCTAATTAAATGTGAAATTAATCGAGAGTCCTTGCGTATTGTGCGTCGACGTTGCCAAAACAATGCTTGACATTCCGTTGTGTAAACATGTCGGTTTCGCCTGATGTGTTTTAAGGAAATATTAAGTTGGGAATGAATGTATTTTGACTATGTAGCGATATTTAACATCCTATATTAAACTATATATTAAAAAAGTACTTGTTGTTAAACCAATTGAAAATAGAACGCATTTATATTTGTTAGCAAATTTGACTAATAATATTCATTTCATGTCTAAAAAAAATTAATGTATATATTTTAGTAGCTATCAACCCTGGACTTTTTCCACCGTGATTACAATTTATTTGTGTATATTTTACAATTTGTGAGTTTATAGTTGTTGTTATGTATCGTAGAGTGTTGAAAGTTGCATGTTGAATGTTTGTTGAATAATATTGAATGTTGTAGTGTGTGAGAGGTGTGTAGTGGGTGAATATTTTTTGTTTGAGTTTACCGAGCATTGACTACTATGGTCATTACCTCGATTCAATTATTTTCCAATGTAATTAGTCATATTAGAGGCTAATACTATTGATAAGAAGAAGAATTCACTTTACGTCCCCACCGAGAATCGAACCCGGGACCTCATGGTCAGTAGTCATAGACCAGACCACTGCGCCACTTGGCTGGACAATTATTAATTATAATTCACCCGGTGGGTTGCCCACCTCGGGGAATCGAACCCCGTCCTCCTACGTGGTAAGCCGAGACGATACCACTAGGCTGCCCATGAAATGTCTAAATATACGTTTTTTTCTTCTTGCTCTAACAAAAATTAAACCCGTAAACGAAAAAGTCTTAGTTTCTAAAAAAGTCTCACAAAGAAATCCATAAAATAAGGGCGTTTTATATTTCTTCCCAAAAGAAGAACCAAAAAAGATACACATTGTACACAGCCACAGCGTGATCATCTGCTTTATGACATCTCGTCGATGCGGGGGAGAAATCAAAATTAATGGTTTTTATATTGTGCGGCCGGGTTTGGAAGCGGCTGCCGCCTGCCACCACCGCACTAACGCGCTCTCACCACACACGCTCGTCAACCCCATCTCTACCATCCCTTTTGACGCACTTATCGCGCGTCTTTGCGTGTTTGCAAAGTGTAGGAATTTTGCGTTGCACAAGGCGCAGGCGTTGACAACACCACGGGCGCAACAAAAAAGAAAACGCACGGCGATAAAGTCAAGGGGAGCGGCTGCGACCCCAGCGAACGTAGCGAAATGCGTCAGTGACAGTGCAGCACCGAAGCATCGGGGGGATGATCGCCGCGCCGCCTCACTATGCGAGCCTTGTACGCTCAACAATGGCACGAATCTCAGAGATACCAACAATCCCTCTTCATGTTGTCACAATCAGACTTCAACCATCCGCTCCCATGTTGCGCCGAGGCCGCTGATGAGCCCCATGCTAATGGAGGAGAAGTTTAACAAAAGATTTTCCAAGGCGTGATACGTCAGATAATTTCTACGAATTTTAAATGTATTGAGAATAATAGTGAATACAGTGAACGCGCGACAAATGTTTAAGTTATACCAATTTTTCAAATAATAGTGGGATATAAGAAAAAGAAGTAAAAGAAGTTTTTCTACTTCGGTTGTTCAATATGAACATTTCGTTATCGATTTTGATTAATTGTAAGTAATATCATAGACATTCTATGACTGTCCATATCAGCACCGGTAGATGGCGTACTTCTCGACAAGTCAGTTAGGTAATGTGCTCATTGTAATTTCATAGCTTATTCATAAATTAAATCCGTTAGTCATAAATTAAAATTTTAACATTAATCAGTTCAAATGTAAAGTATTTACGGAGTAATTACGTTGAACCAATAAAACCCATTCATAAAATAATTAAATATTTGGGAAGGTAATTAAGATGATATCATGTGTGTTTACTACAACGCTGGAATGTCCCTGACAGTGTCAAGATTTTTATTTTTATTTTGCCGAGCATCCACTACTATGGTCATTAGCTCTATTCAATTCTTTTTCAATGTAATTAGTCATATTAGAGGCGATCACTATTGATAAGAACCGCATGGAACCTCGGGACCTCATTGACAGTAGTCATCGACCATTCCACCACTTGGTTGGGCTTGGTTGTTGATATTATTACACATTTCTGAAGTTTTAAGCAATATTTTTTTTTACGATTTTGAAGTGATAACTATATCAGATGGTAAACCGAAAAATTACTTCGAACAGATGATTCCCCAAAACTCTACGGTATTTAGTGTACGATAGACATACTAATGACAGCGAACTTCTAAAATGTTTTCGTTGGTAATTATAATTTTCCATTTTGGTGGCCGTCGAGATGGTTGCATAAGTATATG
>WSZQ02000015.1:1073631-1116049 GCA_019419845.2 Weissflogia rhopalogaster
CTACGAGATGTACACCGTATCGACCAAAGTCAATACAAAAATTGTCCTAAATGCACCAAAATCCAAACGAGTTCCTTGATCCAAGAATTAAAGGCTTGTCTTTCTGACAGGTGCCATGACTAGACTAACATAATCTAATCGAAATAACACTCGTTTCATTAAGTTTTGAAATATAATTCATTGTATATTATACAAAGTTATCGTACTTTTAGAGAAAGTCGAATAAAAGTGTAAGACAATAAAACAATAAACGACAATATTAAAATTGAAATAATTAACAAACAACGCAATAAAGAGGCGTCAAATAGATGCAATTCGAAAGCTAATTAAGCGGGCTTTCAAATGATATAACAAGCATATTGATTGCACTCTTCTAGATAGCGAGTCAACAATGATTATGGCCACATTATTTGCATACCGCAATCCTCGAAATTCGTTTGCAAGACTGCTGGAGCTTAGTCTTGCAACGAAATTCAACGAAAAAATAAAGAATTAAACAATAGCACTCATAAACCACTAAACACGATTACGTGAAGGAATGAATGACGAATCGTAGATGAGAGAGTATTAATGAAAACCAACATGGAATTGGTGGCAATTTGAAATTTAACCATGAAAGATGACATAGCCATCGGTATGTGTAAGAGAGCAGCTAAAAAAGTTTCTAAAACTCACAGGATACATCACATCTTGTGTTTGCTCAAACTTTTTATTTGTTTATATCGGACATTAGGTAAGCCGAACAAATAAGTTTTTTCAAACGTAACGTGGACATTTTTGGATGTTAAATGTTTTTTTTTTTCCATTTGATGAGGTAATTTTCAAATAAATTTTAAAGGGAATTACTTGACGACGTTGATTTCATTTTTCCGAGGAAATTTTTTACATAGGAAATTTTTAAAATAACATTTTTAAAACGAAAATTACCGAAAGTGAAATTTCCAAAGCAAAGTTTGACGTAATTTTCGCAGTGAATGCGTAAATTACGCCGATGTTACGAAGGTAATTGCAATCACACTTGTTTAGGTCGCCTTTTCTACCATTCAGTCATTGGTTTCGCTAATCGTTAATTACAGAACGAGTGTGTGTGAAAGTCAAAGTGCGAAAGAATTGATGCTAATCAATGAAATCAACCATGGTTTTGCGCTTTGCGATAGGTTTGTTTTCAATATTTTATTTACATTTGTACACCACAAAACTGGTGTAAGACTAGTAGTACGTTTTCTGCAATCTAATTATTACTGTTACAAACGTGTTGTAATTATTTATTTATTTGCTAATTAGCCACATGTGATTTTGTTTATATTATTGGCTTATAATGTGTCACTGTCACAATAATTGATTAATTTTGCCAATCAAACAAAAGAAACCTATTTAATAATTAAATAATTAAGCGTGAAAAAACTAAGAAAGTTTAGTTAGGGAGTATATTTGCATAATTATTCTATTATTATTTATAAGTTTAAATTTAGTGGTAAAACTTCGAAACGTATGAGTAAAATTGTGATGTTTAACTTTGAATAGTCATAACTTTGACATATGTGTATCAAATTTAACGAAAATCTCGAAATAGATAGATTATTTAATAACAAGTCGATTAGTGACTGGGGGCTTGATTAATATATTCCTAACATTTGTATAATTTTAGAACATTATAAATTTTGAACTAGTAGAAATTTTGGTTCGTATTGGTTCGAACTTTAAATGTATATAACCTTAGAGTATATGAATAAAATATAACGAAAATGTCAGAGATGATAGATTATTTAATCACAAATCAATTGGTATATGATTTATTGCTATCTGATTAATTAATAGTATATATTTTTGTAATTTTAGAAAATTAAGTTAAGTCATATAAATTTTTGTTTGAATATATATTTAATCAACTTTAAAAGTGTATAACTTTAGAGAATATGAATAAACTTTTACGAAATTCTAGAAAATGATAGAATATTTAATAACAAATCGATTGATATATAGTTTATTGATTTTTGAGTAATAAATAACTTATATTCTTGTAATTTTGGAAAATTGAGATAGGCCATAGAAATCTTTGTTCCAATATTTATTTTTCCAACTTTAAATGTGTATAACTTTAGTGTATATGAATAAAAATTAACGAAAGTGTCGAAAATCATAGACTATTTAATAGCAAATCGATTGGTGTATGGTTTATTACTATTTGGTTAATACATAACTGAAATTTTTGTAATTTTATAATATTAAGTGAACTCATAGAAAGTTTTGTTCGAATTTTTTTTGTCAACTTTAAGTATGTATAACTTTAGAGTTTATAAATAAAATTTAATTTAAATAATGAAAATGATAGATAATTTAATAACTAACCGACTGCTACGCAGTATTTTACGATATAATTAATATATTCAGTTAGTCTTGTATAATTTTCGAATAATTTGTATAAATAATGAAACTACCGCAACCATGCAAATTTAAACATAATTTTCATGTGCATAATCAAATTCAAACAAAAAATACTCTGAGACCTGCTTCTTCTCTATTTCATTACAGATCGATTGATATAAAAATTGTTGTTATGCCGCTATTAGTCCAACTGCATTCTCCAAACTCAACAAAACTAACAAAGAAATTGTTTGAAGAAAAAAACGAAGTACTTTTGACGGAATCAATGCATCTACTTGTTGGTGCTGTGTTTTTTATCATAATGAAATTTCATTTTTCGGTATGTAAAAGTTAACAATTCGAAACTCCAACAATGAATGGTTTATCAATGTTTAATTTCCTTATTCCACCTGAATTTTAAAAACTTTTTTTAAAAAAAATTCTACTCCTGTTGAATAACGTGCTCATTTCAGTATCGTTATAGAAATTATTATTTTCATATATTAAAGTCGTAGATAAAACATAGCGTACAACTCGCATCCTCACTCGTAACACAATATACTATTAATCCTAAAATTTTAAAAGAAAAAAAGGCACAATTGATGGAGTCTACTGTCGGGATTTGGTAAAACATGTTAAAAAAAAAACAGCAAAGTCGTCTTCACTTCAAGATGTTATTGTGGTTAATTACAAGTACTCATAATCAACTAATTAATAATCAAAAGTCCAGTCAAGTGACGCAGTGGTCTGGTCTATGGCTACTGACCACGAGTTCCCGGGTTCGATTCTCGGTGGGGATGCTTAGTAAAGTGAATTCTTCTTCTTATCAATAGTATTAGCTAGGCTCTAATATGACTAATTACATTGAACAAGAATTGAATAGAGCTAATGACCATAGTAGTCGATACTCGGTAAGCTCAAACAAAAAAATCAAACTTTAAAAACACTTGAATGTTGTTTAATTATCCTTATATCTAATAAATTGTCAACATAACATTTAAAACAGCCAGTCTTCAAACTAGACATTGAAAAAATTAAATTAAATAAATCGATTATGTTCAAGAGTACAAGTATGTATTTAATTGTTATGTTTATTACAGAATATTTAATTTGTTTGAAAACAGGGAAACCACCTTCAAATCAACGAATAAATTTAAAACGTGTTATTCCTTCTAGATGTATTGCTTTTTAAGATATGCATTTTTAGTTATTTACATTTCTAGGTTTTGAATTTTAATTTTAATGTTTTAAAGTTTTTGGGGCAATAGCATATTCATTTTGTGCGTACTCATTTTGACAATGAGACAAATTCTGTTTCGCGATTAACTTTTTTTTTTGTTATTGAGCATGTAAAAAGTGAAATTAAGTGTTTTTAAGAAAGAAAAAAAAGGAAAAAGAAAATATTTTCAACGTTTCAATTCATTCATCTATTTTTAAGAAAAAAAAATCGAATTTTAAATGAAATAAAATTCGTAAACATGTTGCATGCAACAAAAAATTATAGAAAACTAATTTTGTCCAAATTTGCAGTAATTTCAATAATTTCATAATCTAGAAGCAAATCTAGAGCAACTTACTAGTAATGATTAGCACTACCGCCTATAAGAAACTGTTTTAAACTGATATAATTACTTATAGAATCGAAAATTGACTTACCTTTAAGTATATTCTCTGGTTGTGAGTTTTATTAGTTTTCCACACTTTTATTTAATTGTTTTTTTTTTAAGAATTTAACTCAAGTGTGTGTTATACGTGTTTTCAATAGTATTTTTAGTTTTAATAATACGTGATAAATTTTATTCTCTATCGACCTTTTATTTATATTTACGTATTAATTCTTATTTTTATTCGTTGGAGTGAATAGTTCGAAAACACTAAATTTAAGAACTGTGATGTCTTCTTGGCGGTAAACGTAATACGATCGCAGAACAAGGTGCCAATAGCAATCGCGAATGAATATATAAGAATGATGGTAAATATACGAAATCGTGAACCGCGACGGGATATTCTGATTGCCGGACGTACACGATATGTGCGCATTTATAAACTGAGGCGCTGTCCCCACCTGAGCCGCCACCTTACCATATATCCTCATATCTTACTACCTTACTACCGCTGCCAGAGGTGGAGTACCACCAAACAGAGGTACCACTTGCTCGGTGGTACTGACGCCGCACAGTGGCCAAAATTATTCGCCGGTCCGGTCGCTACGAGCGCGCGCTCCTTTCGTAATTTTCGAGGAGTTACTTTGCGCAAGATTTTTCATACTAAATATGAAGCTAGGAAGATGAAACAAACATGAAAATGCTCCCTAATTCTTCTACTTTCTCATGGTATCAAACCTATTTCAATCCCATTACGATAAAACTCTTGTTTACTGCTGTTAAAATGAGCTGTTTTATCAAAATTTTAATCTGAACTTCAATAGGGGTTTTTCACTCTTATCCTTCAATCGAACAATATGTCACATGTATCAATTTATTCCCTATTTTATGTACTTTAACATGGTATTAATATTTTTCTAATCAGTTTTGTACAGCTATCGATTATACCTTGTTATATAACATATTTCATGGAAGACCAAAAACACTTGGCACTTGTTGAGAGGTGAAAAATAAACACACACGACTTTGGGTACTTCACCCGCAGCCCGACACACAGTTACAGTACAGTACAGTTACAGTGTTATTACACCCGAAGAAAACAGCCCCGAATAACCGTCTGTAAATGATCGTAAACAGTAAAAGAGTGAGGTAAAAATGACTATACGCCTCGAGCTCTAATTAACCACTGATTTTTATTCTTACAAATATTCACTGGGTACCTCCAGCCTCTTACACACACATTTCAATGTAAGCGGACATACCTAACGCGATTCAACGATCAGAAGGCCAACCCTCTCTTCTTTTCTACAATCTTCACAATGATCGCCACCCATTTCCCTCCATCAGATAACAATTTTCCCACACAGTCCTCTGTGGATTATGCTTAAGAAATGTATCGAGTATTCCTTATGCATAATCCACACCTCTTATATTCTTCATTCATCAATTCTTTCTTGCCCTTCTCTTCTGATCCACACCTCGTTCGTCCCATATATTCTTTCTCGGCTTTACTCAGCGCCATGTTCCCAATACAAGCTGATCTTTTACCTATAACCTAGACTCGTTTATATTCTCAGAAATAAATATTTAAATAATATATGTACATATAGAAATTTGGCAATTTAGTGTGAAGTTGAATTACATATTTGAGAGCAAATACTTTGTAATAATTTTTCCAAGCTCATTAACACAACTACTATCATACAGTCATATTTGAACGACCCCAGACTAGAAAGTAGACTTTAATTTCCTGACGTTTCAATAATTTGAAAATAAAAACAATACCAAATTCAAAAAACAAATAATGTTCTAACTCGAAATTTAATTCTGTAGAAACAAATTGCGTAGATGGGGTTTGAAACATTTCCATTAAAAATAAGTATGTGGAAAATGTTACTATAATTACTTCAAACTTAATGAGGAATGGCATAAAGTACGTTAGGAAAAAGTGGATAATCATTAAGAATGTCGTTTTTGAAGCTATTTGTATTAAACACTTTAAATGAAGATTGCTACCTATAACCTGTCATTGTCAGTGAAACAGGAAAATCAAGATTGTTCAAGTCAATGTTCAAAGTTCATAATGACGGAATACAGGTATGTGGTTAATTCATCTCCATTATTCAGCAAATTCTGACACAATACACTCTTTAGCAATATTTGGCAAGCTCTTCTTCAAGATAAATGTGTTGCGTAATTAGTTACAACTATTCATGTTTCTTGTGCGGTTCAAGGTGTATGATTCAAGGTTATGTAGCATCTTCTCTTTTGATGAAGAAAAAAGTTAATGTTAAACAAGATATGGCTATCATAATTAATGCATTCAAGTTTGATAAAAAAACGTGTACGAAATTAAGAATATTTAATGAAACAAAGCATGTAATGTATGAAATTTGTTTTTTTCTTACAATTAATTTTGGACTATGAAAATCATCACAACACGCCCGAGGTCGCTGGAGATCTTTTCAGTGAAGACACCGAGGTCACTGAAAAGATCACCATCGGGCTGGAGATCTTTACAGTGAAGAAGGAAAATTTAAAAATCCATTTTCTCGGCCAAAAAATTATAAAAATCCAAAAGGCATACCAAAAAATCGAAGAAAATCGTCCAACGCATATCGAGATGAAACTCTCAGGTTATTATCTCAGATAGTTTGTGCGTATTCTCACGACATTTGGGGCACGTGATCCTAATAGTTTCCGTGATATGGATTCTTAAAGTTAAAATTTCAAATTTTTTTATAAAAATTTAGGTCCACTTTAACCCCCACAGTTTCCCCCTAGTTGTTTATTTTTAAAAATAGCTCGTACGTAACTCACTTAGTTATTGCTGAATCGATTGAGATCAATTTTAAGTAGCTATAATAACTAGTTTTGAAGTTCTCGTGTTTTGAAAAAAAAAAAAAGAAAAATAGGCAAAATTGGGTTTTCGGTTCCCATAAGGTTGCATGTCAAAATCTTTTTTTTTTTCAAAAAAAATATTATTAATAACTATTAATCCGAAAGAGAATAAAACGCTGAATCCGAATATGTAATTACTTTTTGGATTTTATAATATTTCGGACGAGAAAATTGATTTTCCAATTTTTCTTCTTAGTCACTGAAAAGATCTCCAGAACAGAAATAGCCCTAGAATAAGTGGCGGACCGTTGTATCAATTTCAATGAATACATTTTAAAATATTAAGTGACTATAAAATGGAATAACTTAGTTATCTTAATTATATTATAATAATCTGAAAAAATGTGTAACAAGATAAAGCTGTCATAATTAATCAATTCAAGATTGGTAACAAAAAAAAGTATTCGAAACTAACAGGGGCAGTGCCTCAATTAACCGTCTTACAATTAGAATTAAATCAAAATTGTTGTACGAGTGTTACATGTACTGAAGCAATTCAAATAGATATACAGTGAAAACTCCGCATACCTTCAGGTATGCGGAACCTTCTATAAACTTGTCTTCTATATTTTGTCTAAAACGGAAAATGTTCCAGATTCGTTCAAGGTGTAAGATTCGAGGTTATGTAGCATATTCTCAGATACAATTAGAGAAAAAAATAACTTTGAACAGTCCTAGGATGCTGTCACAATTAATCAATTTAAGCATAATCACAAAAAAAAACCTTTACCAAACTAACAAGGGGAGTGTCTTAATTATCCATCTGAAAATTTCATAATAATTATGTATGCATAGTACATATAATGAAATAATTCTAATAGATATACACTAGTGAATGTAAATTCCTATAGATATACGGAATCCTGTCTAAAAAGGGGAATGTTGCAGATCAGGTTGGTTCACGATATCAAACGTATACATATAAAACGATATAAAAACAAATTTACTTCAAAATAAGACCTGCCTCTTGCCAGGATACATAATTCCCAAGATACACGATTATTCACTTCCTTTTCGTAATAAAATTTTATTACGTTATAATTTTGAAAAATATTGAATTTCGGGTGTTTTCCTGTAATCTGTTCCGAACACAAACATTTCATTATAATTCATTATAATGCATCTATAATTATATTAATGAATATGTATGAGGATTAAAAGCATGTCGGCCCAATTTATATCAATTTATAAACGATTTCAATTTTTTTTTTAAATTTTGAATGCGTCAATCTAAAAAAGCGATTGAAACTATTTTTACATGATGACGCATGTCTTGTTTGTTTATTTATTTTGTTTCTGCACCTGCATAATCCGCATATGCCTAAAAAGTTAATTATATATATAAAAACATATATAATTGTATACTTTGCAACTTAAAAATGTGTAGTTTTCTCTCCTGTGTTTTTTATGAAGTCCATTAAGTCAACAAAGTTACTTAAAATGTTTGTTTTTCTGTTTAAAAAACGCCTAATTGTAATAAGCAAAAACGATGTTCAAAAAATTGCCTATAACAGATTTGGGCATGGATCATGAATCAAGATTTGGCATGTTTCTATGCATCAAACGAACTTTGGATGCATTTTCATCAGTTTACATGTTCAGATAAACCTCGCCTGAAAAAATGCAAAAAAAATCAAAGAAATTTAACTATTCAATGCATTGCATCATTAAAAATAACAATTAATGACGTCAATTATTATTGTTTAGAATTGATTTCGTTTGTTATTAATTACACGATGTGAGCAACTCACATAAAATTACAAATCGCTAAAAATGCATAACAAAGAGACTAGGTAAGTGTCGATACGTATATGACACAATGTTAGTTGTAAATGTTACCAAATTAATTAGCAAATGCAGTGCAATTTACAAGCAGTTACTAACCAGTATTAGCACAAAATAAAAACTTTGAACTTGAACTAATAAAAAAGCATATAGTGAATTTATTATCAAATTTACTCATAGGCAACATAAATTACTAAAACATACGTATTGGAATAATTGGGCAAACTTGATTTGATAATTTAGTTCCAAGCAAACTTTGGAGTAAATTCATCATTTTATTCCAAGAAACGGGTTAGTAATTTATCAGGAATTGCGAAGCAGTGAACAGTTCGCTTGTTTTGGGACTTACAATTAATGGATAGTTGTGCAAGTAATTACATCAAATTATACGTAAAGAAATAGGAAATTGTTTTGCCAAAATTGGCGGTTGCCTCTGATTGTGTGAATATTGTTTAAATTTACCAATAATGATAGTAATATTAATAATAACCTTTATTGGCATAACCCTCATGCTTCTTATAAATGTAAATCATCATTCCAACTCAAAATAAAAAATACAAAATATTAATACTATGCACTTTCTTTCTTCTCCATTTCATCTTACATACATTTCGTTAGGAAGGTTTGTTATCTCCACGACGCTTGTAAAATTTCGTAAAGTTTAACTACCCCGGCTTTGAACAAACTAGCAACACTAACTATCTCTTTTTAACTACATTTGTTTGACAAGTGTAGGCATAGAAGATACGAGGCCGCCTGGTGGGCCGAAAAGGATGTTCTGGACCGGAAAGTAGTACGCGGTACGGTTTTGTTTTACCGCGGTTAGATACGGTCGTCACTTTACAGAGTACAAAGGGTATTACTACACCTACGCTAAGTGATTGTAAAACTGGGAAGAGTGAGGAGAATTGACTTTACGCCTCGAGCTCTGGTTCCAGCCTCTTACGCATACAAATTAGACTACCAATAAAAATGTCTCAATTCGCCAGGTGTATCATAAGGCGCTTACGGCAGCCAAACAATTACAGCGATCACGACATCCGCTGAAATAATATCAATTTCCTGCCACACTTCGCAACGCAACACACACTTCGACAGCTACGAAAACAGAGCAAATTCAGCGTATTCCACAACGACGACAGAATCCAAAAAATTGATTAAGTCAAAAAAGCTACTTGTTTGCCTACTTACATGTCATGTCGAGATCCACTGCCACCTTGTGACATCAAAAGTTGCAGATTATGTAAATCGGAGTTGGAAAGTCTTTTCCTAGCACCTGAAAGACTCTTCTAGGCATCGAGCTGCTAGATATAGCTGAATTTAAGGGCAAGTCGGTCAAGGGGATTCTAGCCTTTTCGAATATCCGTTGTGGACCCATAGAATTGATCCATGCCCAAGGAATTAATAAAAAAAAAGGTTTCAAATTCGATTTCTGCCGAAATATGCACCAAACTTCAACTAAACAGTATTTTTCTTTCCTTCCTCCATTGTTTTCCGGCAGCAATCTTACTTTTTGACTGTACGACGAACATTCAAGCTTGTTTTTTTCGTAAGATCAAAGTATCCACAATTAAGAAATGTACGCATCAAATAAAAACAGGTAATGCAAATGATAAATAAGGCAGACCACTCGCATCAATGATTTTGATTGCCAACTGATAAGAAAACCTGAAAAATGTAAGAAAAGGTGGCGCAAATAAACTAAACCGGAACCGCCAATATCGGGGAGAGCTCAGAATAGTTTGAGCGCGTCAATAAAAACCACGTATACCAACTGTTACCTATTCTGACATAATTATATCCTAGTTATAATAATAGTCTCTAATTTAAATGTTATAGCTTTTTTTTAAATTTTGCATACTCCCATCATTAAATTCCGTTACAGATCAATGACATAGATATCAATAGCCTTTTGCCATTTAACATAACCTAATACTTCAAAATTTAAAGGCAATTTTAAAATTATCTATTTCAATCTGATTCTGAATTGGACTATCGTTAGTTTAGTTTTATTTTATTTTCTTTATATAATTTCAAGATTTCAAAACCAACATTTATTTTTTTACAAATAGTTATGCTAATACGTTTAGCTATTGCTAGACTTTGCAATAACTCGAATGCTTACCTTACGTAATCAGCATTTATCTCCTGCTTTTGTCATCTTACTTTAAAATGTATTGATGCCTACTCGTATATTTGGAAATTCCATCATTTCTATAGCAAAATATCGAGAAAACACCTCACATCTTCTTTAAATCGACGACAAAGCCTCAATTTTTCAACAGACGCAAGTGCAAAACGTTAAAAGCGTTAACGAATACAATTATTACACAATTAAGTGGTTGAGTCTATAGAAATCGGACATTAATAGTTTTTTTTTTTCATTTATACATAACTGAAATATGTTTTATCCAAAAAGCCAGTCTTATTAAGTATTTTAGCTTTAACAACTGCCCACGTAAAACCAATGTCAAGGTCAGAGTCCAGTTCAATGCCACGGAGTTCTTTTTCGGCAGTTTACGACTATCCCATGCACATGCTTTACCCGTTTTTATTTTTCAGGAGATCCGGTTGCAGATTGCTTTCGGACAGGTAGAAACATGCAGATAAATTTAGATACAACTATAATAACTTGCTACAAAATCAAGAAACATCGAAACACTGGCTAAAAAATATAAAAAATAAGTCACAAGCAAAAAATATCTAATAAAATTAATTAGTTGCAAGGTTTGGAGAGACGTAATATATATTTACGTTAACAATTATGTTAATAAAGGAAATATAAGGCTACTGTTGGGTTTCCTAATGAATTTATGGAATCTAGTACAATGTGGCAAGTCATTTTATTAGACACAAAATGTTTCGTATATTTAGATATTAAAGCAATAAAAAACACGTTTGGGAAATTTCGGCAGGTTTTACTGCGTGCGTAATTCAACAGTCAGTCGATACAATCGTCATTTAAGCTATCCAAACACTGGAAAAACGCATGGTCAAGGACGTTTAATTATTATTTATCGTTAAAATAAATCACCAATTTAAGTCATTTAACGAATAGGTAAACATTTGCTTATATTTGTATATTTATTTGTTGCCTTTAATGTTTACTCTTATATTAGTCGATTTTTGATTAAAATGCAAATTATCTAGTTTATGATTTTTTGTATAGTTTTTTATATGGGTGTTTATATAGTGATCGCTTTTGAAGAGCCAGGGATAAAGTTGGGTTAACACAATCTTCCGCTTTGAATGTTGGGGGGCCGAGGTCGAACTTTACTGATGAGCGAAACTTGGTTTACCCTACTGTAGATGGCGCTACCGTTTGTTTAAAAAGAGAAAAATGTTGACATTCTCGAACGCATTACTACCATCATATTGTCATGAAGTATGACTGCAGAGAATCTGCCTTTGACATACAATATGAACAAATAATCATCAGTAGGCAATTTTTAGGATGTTAATCAGGACTTGAACCTGCAATCCCCGTATACAAAATTCTCTAGTTTAAGCGTATAATAGTGCGAGATAGTGCGAGTGTCGGTTTGAAAAACAAAAAATCAAAAATGATTTTTACAAAATTTTAAAGATTTTATATAATAAATTGATTCAATTTAATGTCATAATTATTAACATCTACAACCTGACGAAAACCTCATTTACCTGGTTTTTACCTGTTTAATGTAAATGTAAACGTAAATCTATCGTTTTTTTAAATATTCTTAATTAGTTATGGATTGATATTAGTGATTGATAACTATTCTAGCAAATTGACAAATTTTAAACATATGTGTTTCTCAAGTACGATTTCTTCTAGATTGATTAATATATAATTTGAGGGTCGTCAGTTGGAAACGCATAATATGCCACACAAGCGCAATAATTGGCAAATCATGGCCGTTGTACAAATAAACGAAGCACTTGTAAAATTTGCAGACTAGACACATTGTCATTGCGATTGCATTTGGTTTTATTGATTGCCTTGGATAATTTATGAATGAAATGACGCACCGTTAAGTGTTTTATTGCGTACATACATAGATGCTGGTCGTCTAGGGATGCACTTGAATTCAAATTTAACAAATATAATCATCTCACTTATTACGCTACTATAAAATTATCGAAAGACTAAACAGATTGTAAATGAAATAATAATGAATCACTCCCAAAACCTGGTTACTGTAAAATTGATATAAACAAAGTAAATATGTTTCCGCCCGGGATCGAACCGGGGACCTTGTGCGTGTGAAGCACACGTGATAACCACTACACTACGGAAACGGACGCCAGGGATTGGCCAAAATATGATTATACAACAAATAAATTATTACGAATTACATTTTTGAGTACTATTAACTTTATTTTAATTATTTATTGTCTTGAGCACACTTTAAATTGCATTATACAAAATGAAAAACGAAAATACATATAATAAACATTAATTTTGTGTTAATTGATACCTGACATCTACAAAACAATGGGGGAACCACAAATAATACATCCTGTGCATTTTCATTTTAAATAATTTTTGTCTCAACACGTAGTAACATCACGTAATTTAGTGTCTACTGCGAGTAAATAATGTATGATATATATTTATTAAATAAATATCTTACATTTGTTTCATTTTTTGAAATTTCATACATTTCTTTCATTCGCCATCTGTATGACTGTAGCCAAACTCAAGAAAATTAATATTTATAAATTAAAATTAATTAATTAAACACTCATAAAATGAATTAACTATGATCGAAATTAAGATTTAATTCATATAGCTTCTGATTTTTTATTTAATACTAATTGCGCCATCTATTGGAGTATAGCCAACCTTATCTTTCTCAAAATTTATTATTTACTTATTTGGGTTATAACCTAAAAAAATATACTGAACTAAAGTGCGGAGTTTAAATCGCAAAAATGTTTAACATTCGAAAAACTACCAATAAATTACCAACGCTATACAGCTTAGCTTCATACAATTATTCAACTATCATATCAAATAGAAATTCTGCGAAAATATCATCAAGACCACACCAAATCTCGTTATTCCGGCTTCCACAACGATTTTTCTGCAACAATGAAAGTGATTCTGATTTATTAACTTTAAGTAAGTAATTAAACATATAATTTTATTTATTCTGATGTATATTTACTTAAGGTGAAGAACAAATCAATGAATTAACTAAAGGCAGTGAAGAGCTTACACACAAACTGAAAGTCCTTCTTTTGGAAACAGAAGTGATGAGGCAAGAAGGAAAATGTGTTCCTTCGCAGAACAGCATGAACATGCAACATTGGAAGGAGTTACTCGAACGAGAGTCACGCTCTGGACGACGCAAATACCTAGAGTTTTTGTTCAAAATTGAGAAGAAGAAAGAAAATCGAATTGTAAAGAAAGAGCAGCGAAAGCTTGAGCGCACTGAAAAGGAGCCTTTGGTGGATGATGGATCTATGCGTTACGATTTAGGACATAATAATATGTTCCTTAGAATCTACGATAGTACAATTAATCGTTTGTACAATAGCGCGTTGATTAATGCGATGAAATTCAGTCAGAAGATTGTTATTGATTGTGGTTATCACCAGCAGATGACGAAGAGAGAGAATGTTAATTGTGCCAAGCAACTTATGTTGGTTTTTGCTGATAATCGAAATCATCAAGGTGAGTTTTTCTTCAAATTTAAAATAGTTTAAAAATTTTCTGAAAAGTCGGTAATGATGCCTTACAAAATGGTTCAAATTAATAATTTGGTTTTGTCTTTTCGCTACTAGATGTCGCATATGTGGAAATTTAATGTAACATTTTGTACTAAGACCGCTATGGACGCGGAACTAAAACGTGAAATTCAAACTTTGTTTTTTTTGTGTTTGATTTACCGAGTATCGACTGCTATTGTCATTAGCTCTATTCAATTCTTGTTCAATGTAATATGACTAATTATATTAGAGGCTAATACTATTGATAAGGAGAAGAATTTTATAACAAAGTTTAATAGTAAAACTATGTTATAAAATATTTTCTAATCTGCATGTTATTCAAAATTCAATTCCGCCGTAATTTTAAAGAACTTATTAATATCAAATTGATTTTTTACAGATCCATTTGATATTCATTTCTGCAATCTCCAGAAGAATTCCGAACTTGAAGACTACCTTCATCGCTTCATCCCAACCATGTATGATGCGGAATTTCCTTTCAACGCACACGAAACGAGTTATTTAGACCATTTTCCCAAAGAAAAAATCGTATATTTAACGCCACATTGTCGAGAAGAATTGAAGGAGTTTGATCACGATGCTGTCTATGTAATCGGTGCGATCGTTGACAAGGTTAATAATGAGCCCCTTTCCATGGCAAAGGCGAAGCGAGAAGGTCTCAAAATGGCTAAATTTCCACTAGATAAATATCTAATGTGGGGTTCAGGTTCGGGCAAATCTTTAACCATAAATCAAGTAGTATCAATTATGCTGGATTTACGCATGAAAGGCGATTGGGCACACGCTCTACGACATGTTCCAAAGCGCAAAATTGCTCATTTCGGTATGGAAGAGGAGAACATGAACCAAAGCGTATCTTCTGCTTTAAGAAGAAATAATTTCCAAAGGAATTCGTATGATAGAGGATTCTCGGATTCTTTCAGATATAGAGAATCGAGGTATGATGATTCTGATAATAGATATGTAAAGAAGAATTCTAATTGGCGACCAAATCCAAGGAGTTCAAATGATGAAGTAACGTCACAGCGTTTAATACATTTGAAGAATATATTGAAAGAATAGAGTTATTTTTATACAGTATTTTTGACGTTTCATTTTTTAACCATTTGCTCCTTTTAATCTAGATAATTATCATAGTAGATAATTTCATTTAATCAAAATAAGTATAATTTAAACACCACCACCCCTAGCAAACTACATTTACTAACGATCTTACTCTATCATACTTTCGAAGTCTTTATCTTGAGGTCTTAATTTGCTGTATTTGAACTATCAACTCTTTTGCTCCCTTTGGGAGCTTTCCTATTGTGACTCTCACTTTGGTGATAAGAAACAATGAAGAATTCCGTAAACAATTGTAAAAATTCGTACCAATACTTTTTGGATTCCCCTATTTTCATAAGATAGAAACAGTTGCAAATTATAAAATTGTTCAACAAAGTTCGGAGGAATAACTACAAACACTTTCTAGAAATGCCGATTCAACCAAGGATGATCCTCCTCGTTCTTGATTATATCGGTATTTCTGGTTTCAACTGTTTAATACAAACGCGCTTATCAATTTTTTGATATTTAGAATGCAAATCATATATCAAATCGGATACTCGCTAAACGCAAGTACGTGTGCATCCATAAGTATTTCTGCTCATTGGTTGAGTAGTTAATAGCACCCTGATAATTCAAATTGATTTAGGTTAAATTCAGCCATATTCATATCAATCAGTAATAATAGCAGCAATTATTATAAGTACTAGACGAAACACCTACACCCCCTCATAGGAACGTGATACTTCTCTTCACTTTAGTACTTTACGTTCATCTTCTATCACTACAACTATTCCAAATCCTTCTGACTGTGTCGAAGACAAAGAATATGCATAAAATGTAGAAAGGGGGAAACAATTTTAAACATCAGAGAATGAAACAAAAGAAAAGAAAACCCACACTTCTTAAAGGATAAAAGGTCTTAGAGATATCTAAATAATACTAAAGACATTTGGTTATATTTCATATATTTTTAACACTTCATTAGCATATGATGCTTCACAAAATTGCACTTTCAAAATTGTAAATACGTATAGTACTTTAAAATAGTACAATTAGACTTTCGAGAATTAATAATTAAACTCAATGTGTAGTTTTCTGCATCCATTGTCCAAGCTTCCCAAACAAAACCTTCAGACCATCCAATCCATGCGAAAAAACACTCCACTGTTCAGCATACATCGTATAAGCTCGTCGTTTTTCATCGCTATTCATTGCACTGAACCCAATCGAATTCAAAGCTAAAGCTTTCAAAAATTCCGGTCCCTCTTCCACATGAGTGAAAGCCATAAAGGCCTCAAAGAAGTCGTAACTTAATCCAGAATTACCGAAGGCAAGTGGATCATCATTGCATATAACCAGGGGAATCCCGTATCGCGCGTACAAAACAGCCGGATGGGCTCGTAAATCACTAACATACCGCAGAACTTGATTAGATATAGGCGCTACTTCTATTGCTATACGCCTTTCTTTAATCATTTGCATCCAGTCCGGATGTTTGGCCAGCGATAAACCATGACCAATACGCGATGCACCCAACATGATCGCGTCCAACAGGTTCTCATCAGCGTATGTCCCCAACCAGGAAGTCTCACCAGCATGAAAATAGAACTTGATATTCTGATGAACGTGTTGCAAAGCCTCCATTCGGTTGCGAAGGGTACCGCCGGCATCCTCATTGCCAACCATGTCTAAACCAATGACGAAATTCGGGAATTTCCTGTGGGCTTCCCGAAGAAGTTTCAACGCATCGTGAAAGTCGTCATTTGAGAGCATTCTGTATGGGGCAAAAATGTATTTAGCGCCAATAAATGTGTCGTTGTTCTTAGTTGTAAATGTTGTGATCACATCGGACATAATCTGAAGTGACTTCATCGTATCATGTTTAGTGCCATCCAATTCATAGAGTTCCATAAACGTACCACGAAATTCGGCATACATAACGTGATCATCAACGAGTTCTTGTAAGGCTTGAGTGAGATAACTTTCAAACGCAGGACGATATGTTAACATATCAAACAGAACAGTGAAGATACTGCTAAGTTTAGCCCAACGTTGAGTTTTATTCTGTGGTTTACCATCATCAGGAGTAATTGTAAGCTGTTTCAGTAGCCAGGAATCAAACTCACCTGAACCTTTGCGTTTTTCAGCCACATTTTCACAGGTTCCATATTCTTCAATGCACTTTGCCACTGCAGAAGTATTCATAAACTTTAGCTTTAACTTCCCATTCCAGTAAAACATATACAGATGTTCCATATACGATAATTTTTCCACGATAAATTCTGGACTTGTAGCAGCAAGGATGTGCGTATGCAATGAAGCACCTTTGGGCATCCCTCTCAAAAATGTGAACAATCCCGATTTCGTGATATCGTCTTTTACACTGAGAAAATCCAAAGCAGGCAAGAACTTTTCCTCGTCGAAATCATGATACTCTTTCGTTTTTAACTTGTTGAACGTAGCCGCGAGCGTTTCATCGTCTTTGGCGAGTTGTATCGTCCCCGCCATTGAGAGAGTTTTGCCGTGTTTAACTATCTGTGCGCGTGACGCGTCGTATTTAACTCCATTCGCTGACATCGCAAACACAGTAAGGACAGCGAGTGAAATTTGTGAATCCCACATTTTTATGTTGCGTCTCTGGACAGGTACTGTCCGAAATAAAATGTAATACTTCCGATGACTGTCGTCGAAGGAATGAGAACGAGATCAAAAGTTCACTCCAGAGATGGTCGCATTGCTGATTCAATATGTATTCGAAGTAAATCGATAACCTTTAGCTTCTGATAATTCTATTTTAATGACAAAGGTTTTTATGTAAATAAACATAACTATCGATTTTTCTTATCGTCGCTGGAATGATAATCTGTAAATTCCACATTAGTATTAATAATTGTGTGATTTTTGTTGGAATAGAATAAAATAATTGTATTATACAAATAAAACACTCATTATAATTACTTAAGTCAGTCTTTTCTTTAGTTGTTTTTCGTTAGTTGTTTGTTTTAAGTCTGAAATTAAGTAAGGTCGAACGTTTGTAAGTCAATCGGTGCGGCGTTAGAGATCATTTAGAAGTAAACCTTATGATAGAATGAATAATCAAAGTCAGATTGCGTATAATAATGATGATAATGGCGTATAATTCATACGCATTTCAAGAGGACCTTCATATCAATCTCATAAAACATATGAAAGTTCATTGAACTTGCGTTTTTCTAATGTCAGAAAGAGATGTCAGAAAATCGAGGAAAAAATATCGTTTCTGATGGAACATCTTTATGTATTTTACTAGATTGAAATGCTGCAGTTAAAAATGTATGAACAACTCGGAAGAGGAAGATTGACTCGCAGAATATGGAACCAGTGAGAGTGTACCAGATGTTAAGAACAAGGAAAGGTAATATTTTCAGAGGACTGCAAGTCGACAGCTACCCGCTGTCTGTAGGTAGAGACAAGTAGAAGAGCGAACACACTTGAAGGAGTTCGATGAACAACTGATTTTATTCAAGTAAAAATCTTACGAACTAAATTACAAATACAAAAGTCTCCGCCTCTACTGGTTTAGGAGTGGGATATTTCGCGGGGACCTCTACCAATCACAATACATTATCGCCGCCCCAGATGTTATTGCGCGACGCGTCACGCCACGCGAAGTTGCGTGTGGCAGGTGCCGCCGTAGGATTATCGCCTACAGGTGCGGTATGATGTTTCAAATCTTACTCTTACTGCAGGTGCGACATGCACTTTTAGTTCCACAAAAGAGAAGGTGACGATAATTCACCCTGGCCTGAACAAACATTTGATTTTCGAAACAGCAACAAAACAGCAAATGTACGGCATGATGCAATACTTATCAGTTTCCCACACCCGAGAAAGTGTTTGTTCTGGTGTACTTGATTCATGGCTTTTGCGAAAGAGTACAATCAATCAATATGATGGTACGGAATATAATTCAAACTTAAACTAAATACTGTTTGATATGATAATGAATTAGTTCCCAAAAGGATAAATGAACATTGTTTGTACTATTTTATAGTACCATAATTACTATTTTATCTTTAATTGTGAAAGTAATGTACATGTTATGTAAACAATAATTTCATAAGTGCACTTTTAGATATTAACAAATATGTCTATGAAATGTTTTAGAATGAAATATTGTCACGGCTCTCATGCCACTCTTTTGAAGGTACCGTGTGTAGTCCGGAATCACGACATCAATACGACTTCAGGGGTTCATGTTCTTTATTATCACTCATTAACAACCTTTAATCTGTTCTCTTTAATGTTTATTATCCGCTATTCACTATCATAAGCTACTACTTAAGTACTAATTAATTATAAACTATGTGACGCCGTTTGTTTCAATTATTTCGACAATTGTAACCTTGACAATGCAATAAGTTATCTGACACATAAGTGGCATAGGCGCCCGCTCAACTTATGTTGAGTTAGCAATTATTGTTATTGCAATTCTGTAACATTGCAAAGTTCGCATTATACCTTTTAAGCTAGCAGTTTTCAAATTTTTTATAGTACCACCTCTTGCTTTAATAATTTTTAATTTCGTTCTCGTTCTTCTTTCTAGACCTCAGGCCTGGTCTTCCAGAAATAACTTCAATCTGCTGAGAAAGTCCACTTCTTAAGGATATAAAGGTCTCTCCATCGTTTGGGTGGAGGTCTGGCAATACTTGGGTGGAGGTCTGGCTAATACTTTCTTCTAATTTTAAGTTAAAGGCAATAATATTATCGTAATTACAATTATTTAAATTTTCTTAAATTTAATTAATTCTTATTAGGACATATTCAATATATGAACACACATGCAGTTAATTTCGGCGTCTTCGAACACGTGATATTCTCCACGCATTCGGTTCTTCATATTTATTATACAACGGTTCCAAACGTTGATTCTTCTTAAACTTGCTGAGTTTCGTAGGGTCCGAGAATTTGAAAAACGCAGGGGCATATTCAACCAACCATTTGGGATCAATTGCGGTTACCTCACGCATATATTCTTTCGTAGTTTGTACCAATTCATGATATATTACCCTGAAATATTGGAAATTTATAAATATTTACATTCTCAAATTCAATGACTGGATAAGTTTCAATACAAAAATGAAATGACTGATGCATTGTTTAAAACTTCATTAGTAATCAACAACCTTGTTCTACTACATAGTGGTGTAAGGGATTAGTAACTTTCTCTCGGCCCGATTCCGTCTCACTACTGATGATACTGCCTAAACTCTTTTTGCATATGGGTTTTTTCCGGGGATCGTAGCAAACGAATCGCCCAACCTTCGTTCGCGTTTTTATCGCGAAGTCCGGAGTTCGCGGACGGCGCCACAGCCGCTTGTTGAGTGGGGGAGACCAAGTGGTCTAATTCTTACCATTCTGGCTGTCGATTAAACAATGCACTCGAAGGATGAATGTAAACAACTTGACTATCCACCAAAGTACGATATCCTTCCTGTGGATCCTTCTTGGCAGCATTACGGAAGAAACCAGAACAAACAGCTTTCTGTACACGCACCGTATTCTTCTCGGCTGAAACAACATCAAGTTTGTGTCGATCCATGATACCAAGTAACTGCTTCCTGACATCTTGCGCCCGTTTCAAAGTACGAATCTGTACAAAATTCTCGTAGCACCATGCATTCGAAAATTTGTTATTTTTCCAGCTATTGTACACCGCGAGAAGCGTGAGGTGATCACCTTCGGGCTGATTGAACTTTGCTTTCTTCTGGTCAGCAATGGCCTGTTTGTCTTTTGGCCGGTAGAAAACATTCTGAACGGAAAGCATGCTGACAATCGTAAGAATTTCATCAGAACATTGTAGCGCTACTGACATGATGAGCATCTTTGACAAGTTCGGTTCGAGTGGAAATTCAGCCATCTATATAAACAAATAATCACATTAGTATTACAATTTAACAATTTGTATAGATTACAATCGTATTCGAATTACAAATCGTGATTAATACTCACCCTCCTGCCCAATCTAGTAAGAAGACCTTCGTCATCCAGCGCAGAAAGTGAGTGTAAATTTTCCAACGCCATTATAAGTGATTCGACGGGTGGAGCGTCCATGAAGTCGAAGTGCAGCAAATCGTTAATGCCCATTGTCTTCAGTTGGAGTACAGTGGCGGCTAAATTCGTGCGTTGAATTTCGGGGACTGGGGTTGGTAACATTTCGTCTCTGTACGCGCGTTCCGTGTAGAGACGATAACATTTACCTGGACCTGTTCGACCGGCACGACCACATCTTTGTTTTGCTTGTGCCTGTTAAAATAAATAAACGAACGTGAGTATGTTCTAGTAGGCGGGTGAATGTAAATACAGGTATGTGAGAATTTAGCATTTATTAATAAACATATTTTTTTGGACTGGGGAGGTCTACGCCGTTGTATATAGTACTGCAGGAAACTGCAGTAAGGTTGAGCCCGAGATGGGAAACGTTGAATCGGATGGAAAATGAGCGTATGTATGGGAATGGTGTGTGAGAAAAGGGGAGAAGTGCGTGGAAGGACCAAAGAAAATTTGCTTTCTGGGAGGTTGGATTATCTGAGACAGTAGTGGGACAGTTAATGATAGGAGCCTTGGAAGAACATGTAAGGAGAAGGGATGAAGAGGTGGAATATCAAACTCGGCAAAATAAAATAAGGGAGAGCACATACACCCCACAGTACCATCGAATTCCGACGGCCGAATTATTCGATTATATAGTACACTAAACTGAGTGGTCTAGGATTTGTAACTTCTTCGCTAACTAGAAGTTTTACAGTTTAAGTAATTTGTTATGATTTCTTATGTTGTTATTAGTGTGAATAAATTGTATGTTTGTACTGTAAAGCGAAAATGAAATAATAAAATATTGCTAGTACTAACCTGTGAAATTGGAGTAACCACCAAAGAATCCATCCCCGTCTTGGAATTATAAACCTTTTGCTTCACAAAACCAGGATCGACTACATAAAAAATTCCATCGATCGTCAACGACGTCTCTGCAATATTCGTCGCAATAACTACCTTCCTACTTCCAGGCGGTGCCGGTTCGAAGATCCTCGTCTGCATTTCGGACGGCAGCGCCGAATACACAGGCAGGATAATCAACTCTGGTACATCCGGTCCCAACGACTTCATCCGTTCATACAAAATTTCACAGGCTGTATCAATCTCCTCTTGACCAGTTAAAAACAGCAATACATCACCGGGTGGTTCACGTAAATGTATCTGCATTACAGTTATCAAACTAGCATCTAAATAATCCGTCTCTGGCTCCTTCGTGTATAAAACTTCAACCGGAAACGTACGACCGGGAATGGTAAAAATAGGAGCTTCGAAGAAATACTGTGAGAACTTGACAGCATCCAACGTTGCTGAGGTGACAATCAACTTCAACTCTGGCCGTTTAGTCACCGCCTGTTTAAGCAGCCCGAAGAGGACATCCGTGTGAATTGTTCGCTCGTGAGCTTCGTCCAGCATAATCACTGAGTAGCTCTTTAGGTCTAAATCCATTAAACACTCCCGAAGTAACATACCGTCTGTCATGTATTTGATTAAAGTTTCGGATGAGGTGCAGTCCTCGAAACGAATCGTGTAGCCTACTTCTTGGCCTAGCCGACAACCGAATTCCTCAGCAACGCGTTTCGCCACAGACATCGCAGCAACTCTTCTTGGCTGCGTACAACCAATCTTCCCGCGAGACGTTAGACCAGCCTCGGCGAGATATTGCGTGATTTGCGTCGTTTTCCCTGAACCAGTCTCGCCAATAACGATGAGAATCTGATTATCCGTAACAGCTTTAATCAACTCATCTCGCAGTTTGTAGATTGGCAACGATTGTCTTTGTTCAATGATTGTAAGATTGGTCTTCTTACCGAATGAAGACTTCTTCCCTCCGATAACATGCTTTTTCCATTCTGGTAAATCCTGTGATTGTAAGCCAATGCCTCTGATGTTCGCAGACGATGCTCTACTCTCATCTTCCGGAAGTGGGTCAATCCAATTCTTGCCCTTGCCGGAAGTGTGCGAATCAACCTCAGCTTCACGCTGCAACATCTTCTGCTCCCTACGTTCTTTCGCCAATGCTGATTGCATCATCGCCGCCTGCGCCAAACTCCCATCAGGATTCTTAACAATACGAACTGGACTTAAGTCATGCATAGCTCGGCCGTGCCCACTTAAAAACGGCGGTTCTTCCTCCACCAACTCAATTTCAATATCAGCTTCGCCACCGTCTTCGTCCTTCGGCAACAAACCAGTCTCATCATCAAAATCAGGAAGCTCACTTTTATCAATACAACCAGACGAGATCATCTGTTTAATCTCCCAGCGTTCTGGACTTGAAATCCTCGTAACTCGTTTCCGAGAATCCTCCTCAGACTCGTCGTTGTTCCCTACAGGTAGGCGCAGCACCGAAGTGCTATTATACATCGGTCTATCAGGATTACGATCTTGATCCTCCCGCTGATTTGATGAGTGCGAGGATGGGTTCAAGTCACGACCGGTGGCTTGATCCACGTCCTTCATAGAAAGCGACACCTTTTGTCCGGTGACGGAAAGTACCTTGATTTTAACCCGATTTCCACGAGCTACCACCTCAGAGACGTTCGTCACGCGACCTTCAGCACGAAGTTGGGAGATATGAACAAGACCCTCCCAGCGTTTACGCAGGCCTTCCATCTGAACAAAACAGCCGAATGGTACGATATTCGCTACTTTGCCAGTGTAGATCTTACCGGGGACTGGATCATCGTCTAGATCATGTTCGTGATCTTCATTTCGATGATGCTCAGACCTTTTATGGCGATCTCTATCATCTCTTCTTCTATGAGTGTCGTGTTTTCTGTCTCTAGAGCGAGAACGATTACGAGAACGTGACTGTGAAACATCATCCGAACGATCTCGATGTCTATCTCTTGATTTATTACGATTTCTACTACGACTTCTATCCTTATATCCCGATTTCCCACTCTTACCTCTTTGATGCCTCTCCCTACTTCGATTCCGACTTCTACCACGCCTCTCTCTGTGCCTTCTGTCTCTATCACCTTCAGGACTTTTAGAAATAGATCTAGATCTGTTTCTAGGGGATTTAGATTTCTTCCTAGGAGATTTAGATCGGTTTCTAGATCTAGACTTACTCCTCCGTTGCTGTTTGTTTGCTGGTTTATTTTCCGGAGCATCAGCTTCGAACTGAGCCATTAAATCAGCCACAACATCATTATCCGCATCTTTGTCCTTGATATCTTTATAGTTGTCTTCAAGCAGTGGTTTCTGCGGTTCATTTGGAATAGCCAATCCCGGGAACTTTTCAGTCAGTATATCTTGCTTCGAGGATAGTCCGTCACTGCCTGTTTTTGAAAGAACAGGCTTCATATGTTGAATAATACGGAGTAAATTAGAGACGAATGAATCGGAGAATTCAGCGCCGTTTTCAAGTAGTACTCGCTTGAATGCCTCTTGATTGGGATTCTTTTCGGCGAGATGAATGATGAATTCCGCTAAAATTTAATACTAGTTAGTTCTGATCGTAATCTACTTTGCATTATTGTAAACAATGTAAATTATGCGAGTATTTGACTTGTGTAGATATGTTAAAAATCGTACCTAAATCTTTATCATTCATCCCCAAATGATTCTCGAGTTCTGTGCAGATTTTCGAAACCAGTGATAGGTGCTCTAACTTCTGAACTTCATCCATATTTGCAAGAATAATTGGGCAATTAATTAGAATCAATTTTTTCAAGCAAAATAGAAATACGTTGAATGTGTACATTTATTGGTTATGTTGTTGTTTTTCATAGGGTTACCAAATATATACATTGGAATGTAATATATACTATGAAAGATTTCATAGTATCAGTTAATTTTCTGATAATTGAATTGTAATCGTAGTCGCCTGATATGATGATATATAGAAAATATATTAACAATCATAGATTATAGGTATACAAAGATAATGCGTATACAGTGGAATTACAGTATGTGAAACCCAAATACCAACGCAAACGACGACGTCCGATGACAGCCGAGGACGTATGATGGCATTTGTCAACACGAATATCAAGGGTTGCCGATATTCAAATTCAAACCTAAAACATGTGTTTCTGTATCATATAATATAGCTGTTGGCAATTCAGTTCGAATAAATTTTATTGGAAATCAATCTATAAAAACAAAACCTTGCGTAGCTAAAACACAAAAGGCACAAAATAAATTGCTGTCAAACACGTGCCAAAACGGTTTGACAACGGTAGTTCCCATAGTTTGTTATAGTTTTTAGATTTTTTAAATTATTTGTTCATGATTTTCCTTCACAGTGAGGATATTAGAGGTCCAATTCGTCAATGTCCTCTTCACCTTCATGCAAACTATACCCCAATATTTACCCTAAAAATTTACATATCATAAAAGTCACTAGATTCGTGTTTCTTTGGTTGCCTACATATCAATCGTTTATATAGTATTTCTCTCATAACCATCAATTTGACTTGATAGCCAGAAAAGAAACAACAACACCTGCTATTCGATAAAATATAAACAAATTGCCAAGGAATCAGTGCATATACTCATTATAATCTAAAAACCGTGAAAATATATTACAAAATACACTCTATATGAGAGAAGAGAAGAATCTTATTGGCAAAGAAAACTGAAGAAACAATCCAAAACGATGAATCGTCAAAGACGACACAATGCAGGTAATCGTATGGCGAAGCTTCTAGACGAGGAGGAAGAGTGTCAGGACGATTTCTACAAGACCAATTATGGTGGTTTCGATGAGACTGAAACAGATAATGAATATGAGTAAGTACAACTATATATTCCCAACAAAACGTTAATTGTTAATGGTAAAAAAAACTATACAACAGGGCAGAAGGTGATGATGAAGATATCGTCGACTCCGACTTTAGTATCGATGAAAACGACGAACCTGTGTCCGACCCCGAACAAGCACCCGAGAAAAAGAAACGTCGCTTGGTTACGAAATCGTACAAAGAACCAGCTCCTGCCAAGCAGCAGCAATCCAAGCCCAGGCCCAAGCCAAAACCTCGCCCCGAAAGATCGCACCGCACCGAGGAATCCGTCGATTTATCTGATAGGAAATCAATTCGAAAATCAACGGCAGCGAAGACAGCTGAAACTGCACAACGTCTCAAGGTTAGGAGTCTCGAGCAGAAGAAGCGACTGAAGCGAGATGATTGTCGTGCTCCTACGCAGGAGGAGCTTCTCGAAGAGGCCAAACTAACTGAAGCCGAGAACCACAAGTCCTTGGAGAAGTACTTGCAGCTGGAGGATGAGAAGAAGGCAAAGCACACCACGAAGAAAGCTTCAAATGGACCTAGTGTTATCTATCAGTCGGTGCGAATGCCTATTTTGGAAGATCTCGACAATGGAGAGAAGACTGAGGGGCAGCAGTTTTATGCTCGGACTTTAGTAACGTTCATTAATGATCCTAATGATGAATTGACTCGAGCTTTTGCAAAGTCTAAACGTCCTCGGCAGCTGCCACGTCCTAAATGTGCTATTACTAAGTAAGTACAGCATTTATTTTGTTTTCTTAATAATTTGTTTAGACTCTACATCCTATAACTAGTGTGTGTGTGTGTGTATGAATATTTGACTGTATAGAAGTATGTGTGTTCGTAGCTTCCTTTGTCTGACTAATGTATTAAAAGGAGATAGGTTGTTTCTACAAGCTGTTTCATCTTCTTTGAAGTACATTAGAGGATAGGCAGAGGTTATGTGACTGTCGCCTAAGTAGGCATTTGAGTTTGTAGAAATATGTGTTTTAGGGTTCTTAGAAGTGGGTGCGTATGTTTAGAAGTGTGTGAGTGCGGTTGCGATATATGTGCGCGAATGTGTGTGCGACGTTCCTATATATGGATGTGTAGAGGTGTGAATACTTCAAGTAATGTTATTCGTTATAGTTTGAAGGCAAAATATGTGGATCCATTAACATCTATTCCTTACAACAATAGCAAATGTTTCAAATTGATTCGAGAGACCTATTATCAACAATTGGAAACGTATGGTGATCGAAATAATCCCATGGTTACGCAATGGTTGAAGCGACGCATTGCTTTGTAGACTAGAAATTTAGGAACGTTTGTAATGTATATATTTTTTTCATTAATAAATTTCCAATTTTCGCATCATCCATAAAATTATTGAAAATTTTCCGTTTTCATTTTTATAAATACCAAAGGCTAAAGGCGCGAAAAGGACTGAAAGCACTAGGACTTGAATACCGATCTGTGGCACACGCCCCCACCACTTTTCGTTAATTCAATACACCACCCGCCAGATGCTCCACCTGTCCCGAATATAAATGATTGCCGATTTAGGCGTGGAATGCGCTTATCTGTTGGTGATTGGCTTGGTGTAATGCATTATGATATGTGATTGTATTGTGGGTATACTATATGAAATATCGATGTAAGCCAATGTTGAAATTTAACTATCAAAATCATTAAACATTGAATTCAGATATTCACACATCAACTTCATGTAACGCTCTTCATTTCTCGAAATTTGACTGAAAATGGCGATATTTCTAAAACTATAATTTGCTGGAGATTTGTATAAATAAATTACACTATGCTAGAAAAGAAAAGAGGGCGAAAAACGAAGCGAATGTTGTTGAAACTCACTTTTGTACATGTCAATGAATGTATTTTACATTACGTTTTCGTTTCTTAACTTGTCCTGACTATAGGCAACTTAATCACCATCAAAACTGATTGTTGATTAACTATTACAAATTATTGATTAATAACTGTACAAGTTTTGAAATTATTCTTTGTTTATATTTATTATATATTACACTATCGAATGTGTCAATAGTTCTTATAAATATGATTTATTTAACTATGTAGTTTATTTAGTTGCCTATTTATTCAGTTGTTTATATTCCGACAGAAGCGACCTCACATCACAGTTATTTACAATAAGTTGTATTTTCTAAAAGCTACTAACCTCTTAGAAATATTATTAAAAAAGTCCAGCGTAAATTTTAGCATACATCCAAAAGCTAAAACGCTAAAAACAACACAATGGAAAGTAAAATATTAAACGCCAATGATGCATTTCTACTCGATTCATCTGATTACATGCTTGAATGTCCCAAAATCACCAGATTCCCATATATTTGCCGAATATGTTTAGACTCTTTCAAAAAAGGTGGGAAAAAGTCAATCGTTTTCGAACATGAATACAACATAAGTCTAAACTCACTTGTGAAAGAGTACTGTAAAGTCCAGGTAGAGATAAACCAAAAAAACAATGTTCATATTTGATTGCATTTGAATTTTTATAAATATTTTCAGAATCCTGCTGAATACGATGGATTACCCCAACATATATGCTCGAAATGCATCAACTTTCTCATTGAAATGCATATCTTCAGGAGTAGATGTCACAAGAATGATTACATATTAAGAACAGTATTGGATGAGCATGTTAGGGAATTGAAAGGAGACGAAATCAATGTCCGGCCAACGGAAACTCAAGAAAATTGCAGTAAATTTGAAAAACTTGCAGTAGAAGTAGCCAAGAGCGAAATAATTGAGAAGGAAACAGCAGCGGAGAAATCAAGTATGTATTTTATGTTTATTAATCTATTTGTGGATCACAAAATTTGAATTTCATTAGAATCAAAATCCAGCATAGAGATTAGAACAGATCCAAATAAGGATGCGCAACCAATCACAACCACGCTCACACAAATTGTCCAGAGCTATCAGGACTTCTATAAACAGCTCAACATCTTAATGACGAGTAAATCAACGCTGGAGATGTCTGCGAATGCTTTACCCATCGAAAGTATACCCAATAAAGAAGACGACAGTTTAGATAAGAACTCGCCACACTATAACAGGAATGAACATAACTATGGAAGACATGAAAACCAACAACAACCTGGTGCCTGCAATCTAGTAGATAACACAATTAATAATGGTACTTCCGGAAGATATGCTACGAAAGGAACTGGTAACTTCGAAGGAAATAATGAAGATGACTCTGATTTGATGATGAAAGAATCAGCGAATAAGGAAATGAAGCGCAGAAAACTTGATACTGTTAACGAAACTTGAATTCCATTTATTTTTTATTTTTGTTGTCATAGCGTATATTTACTTTGAAGCCTTTTCTGTATTTTTGTTGACCTGCATATAAATAAATATGTTTAAAGAGTCTTAACTAATTCTGTTTGAACTCGTTAAAATTCGCCTCTAAACCAGTCATCTCCAAGCTCATCTCCCATAATTTCTTAGCATCGTCCACATTGCCAGCCTTACGAGAGAAGGCAGCTGGATTGCATTCCTTGTAGTATAAACTGTTTTCTTTCCCAGCTTCGTCGGTTACACAACAGTGAATACTTGTTTGTGCGCCTTGTATTGGTGTTTTGGCGAAGGCACTCATTAAACACCTAACGGGTAGCATTAGCCATTTTCCATAGGTGTCATTAAGATGTCGTCCTAATTCCGTTTTGATTACACCTGGATGTAGGCTATAGGTGTGAATATTGTTTACTCCAGCATCTGCAAAAAGTTAAGTTTTAGAAACGAATTTTAAATGCATTAGAAGCAGTTTGCAAGAGCAGAATGTAACTTTGTTCAATATGAGAGTCTTGGAGATCTTAACTTGAAAAGTTTGCGAAGATGAGAGTTAATAATCTTATGAAGTTGTTTATATGCTTGTTTATGTTATGCACCGTAGAATTGTTTTGATATCTCCTGGATGAAGGCTGTAGATGTGAATATTGTTAACTCCTCTATAAGCAAAATGTTGGTTTATAGAAGTCAATTTTAACAGCAGTAGAAGCAGTTTGCGAGAAACTGCTAAGAAAATTGGAAAATGCTCAGAAGAAGGTTAGTAATCTTATGAAGTTGTTTATATGCTTAAACATATTATGTAGCTTTGCTAGAATTCCGCTTTAATCACTCTTATTGTTAACTCCGGCATCTATAAAATATTAAGTTTATAGAAAAGTTTTTTAAATGAATCGGAAGTAGTTTGCGAGAGCAGTATGTGACTTCGCTCAATGCGAGAAAAAGTCTTGGGGAGCGAAGAAACTTGAAACTTTGCGCAGAAGAAGGTTAGTAATCTTATGAAGTTGTTTATGTTTATACACATTATTGAGAGAAAAGCGAGCAAGAACATTGAACAAGTACAATCAATTATAAATGTACACAAATCATCTGTAATCAATTCGATGAATATTAGGAGGAAAATGATATGCATGAAAGTGAAAATAATCTAGAGTTTCTAACAACAAATGAGTGGATTAATTCATTTCTTAATATTCAGGAAGATTGGTGAAAAAAGAGTTAAATAATGAAAATCGAGAAAAAAGATGATGATCTTGTTCTCCAAATAACTTATGTGATGTATATGTCAGAACATTGAGGTTAAGTTTGTTATATTCTAGGTTATACATTCTACTAACCTTTTAAGCGACGCGCTAATTCATTAGTAAAAAGAATATTCGCCAATTTACTCTGCTGATAAGCCTTAACTGCACTATACGCCTTGTTCTTGCTGTTTAAATCGTTAAAATCCATGACACCACCTAGAAAAATGTCATTTTAAACACTTACCGACTTTATAAACATTTAGCAAATATAGACAAATATCATACGTTCGTGTGCAACAGACGAAACGTTAACAATCCGCGCTGGTTCAGCATTGCTAACCATCAATTTAGGCATTAGTAACAATGTAAAGAGAAAATGTCCCAAATGATTGGTCCCAAACTGCATTTCAAAACCATCCTCCGTATGCGACAAGGGGCAAGCCATGATCCCAGCATTATTTAGTAGGATGTCGATTTTCATTTCACTAGCCAAGAGAGAGTTGGCGCATTCACGTACTGATTGCAGACTGGTGAGATCTAGCTTTACAGCTTGCATCGACCCAACATTCGTTGTATCTTTGCATTGCTCTTGTATATCCTTCATAGCTTCGTTGGCTTTGTCTAGATTACGGCAGGCCATTACCACTTTCGCACCTGAAAATGAGTTGCTTAGAAATAGGGAAAAGTTGCGACTAGGAACATATTTTCAACAAAAATACTTTACTATAATATAAAATGTAGTAATTATATTTTAATAATAATAAATAAATCAGTAGACGGAAGAAGAAGAAGAAGAGGAAGCATGGAAAAACAGTTGGGCCTCAACATCAGAAGAAGATTGGAACCGAAGATAAACAGGCAAGTGTCTATGAAAGAAGAAGAACAAATCAATCTATGGGTTATCAAATTATTTAATAGTTGTTCTTTTAGAGTTCCTTTATGTTGTAGAAGGTGTCGAGTGTAATTAATATGTACAACGTTTTAATATACGAAATAACAATTCCACCAAATATAATTTATAAATATAATCTTCACAATAAGGACCATTGATACTAAATATTTCTAAAAATACAAACCACAAACCTCGAATGTAAAAATCTTTGGTGCACTCCTTTCCAATGCCAGTGTTGCACCCAGTAATCACTGCCGTCTTGCCATCTAACCGTGCAGCAGACCTGCACATCGTTGAAAAGATACCCATGACGCCGATTCTCGATCAACTTCTTTTGGTATTATGTTTAATACAACTTGCAGACCCTTCAAAGACTGTGATGTGATGCACTTGCTGCACTGTCAACAATTCACAAGCAGCTAAAGAGTTGAAATGTTGTTGTGGTGACCCGTAGTCACTGTTTTACGTGGATTACTCAGGTTTCTTACGTGTTGCAACTCCTAACATCAACGCAACTAACTGTTGTTTACGATTGTTGAGTGTAAATTACATTACTTATACAGATAGAAGTAGAAATTCTTATGTTTCTCACAATTTGTTACTCCCAATCAGACTATAATAATATTTAATAACCAACAATAAACAATATGTAGGCCATAAAAAAAATTATGTTTAGCCGTTGATAAGATTTATGATCTCATTTTTATGTGATTTTTCATCAATTGTGAATTTAGAACAATTGTTCTAACTTACTTTCGCCAATTGAAAGCCCATTTATAGAACACAGATCATACTTTTGCGATTATGTAATTCTTGCTTGACAGTAATTAAAATTTGCTAATCAATTGGTAATCATTAACAGTCGTAACCGTATTAATAATAGCAATTTCTAATCCTACAAAGTTGTCTAATAACCCGTAATCTCTTTTCCATTATCTTTTAGGTCTATTCTATTATGTAAATGTCGATTTTACTAGTTTTGAAAACATTATTATGCGTATGAGTAATGGTAAACATCGCTAAAAACAATTACAATCAGTGATTCCTGTCATTTCAGCTGACAAATGCTTTTATCGCCAATGTCACTATCAAATTCAAAACGTAGTGCTTACGCGCTATGCATATGGTTGGCCAGATGATCCACCAATCAGCTTTCTACAACTGTACGTTTAACACATTTTATCGCATTGGACGTTCTCCTTCCATCGCATGCACTCTTACGCAGTCGGCAACGATTTAGAACGTGATAGCGATACGGTGGATGTCTACGATCAGACCGTAAACGGGCACGCCGACCAATCGCAGCGTTCCATCTGTCGGCGAGTTCAGAACCAAGCTGAGACAACAGCCGATCTTTGTTTACTGTCATGCGTTAGAGTGAAATGCCATTGTAAGGGTATGTCGTTTCTTGGTGGAATTACGCATACTTGATATAGGCTACGCTTCAGAATTCGGCATTCGTGTGCTGGTCGTGTATTCGTCGGGACGTGTGTATTTCGGGCGACGCAGCTTTTTCGAGGGTAGAAGAGTTTACAATGCAGTCGTGCGTTTTGTTGGGGGTTCTTTTGAGCCTCGCGTGCTTCGTCGCCGCCGAGGTGTACCTGGAGGAGAAATTCGCTGATGGTAAGTGTAGATTTTCTTCGTTTTTTCATGTAATGTACTTACGGTACGTCATATGTTGGGTATGATCAACGTGTCATTTGCCGGTCAGACGTGTATTTGCGCGACTAACTGAAACTGTAAAAGATTATCAATAAAGAATTGTGTATCTTTACAGATACGTGGGAAAGCAACTGGATTTACAGCAAAGCGCCAGGCAAAGAATTCGGCAAATTTGTGCTAACCGCTGGCAAGTTCTTCAACGACGAGGAGGCCGATAAAGGTTTGCAGACCTCGCAGGATGCTCGCTTCTACGCCCTCAGCAGGAAGTTCAAGTCTTTCGCCACGGAGGGCAAGGATCTCGTGGTGCAGTTCACAGTCAAGCACGAACAAAACATCGACTGTGGCGGCGGCTACGTGAAGGTCTTCGACTGCTCGCTGAAACCGGAAGAGATGCACGGCGAATCGCCTTACAGGCTTATGTTTGGCCCTGATATCTGCGGGCCAGGCACCAAGAAAGTCCACGTTATCCTCAACTACAAGGAGAAGAATCACCTAATCAACAAGGATATCCGCTGCAAGGACGATGTCTATTCGCACGTGTACACCCTCATTGTTCGCCCGGATAACACCTACGAGGTCCAGATCGACGGTGAGAAGGCTGAAAGCGGTGAGTTGGAGGCCGACTGGGATATGCTGCCGGCCAAGAAGATTAAGGACCCAGAGGCGAAGAAGCCCGAGGATTGGGACGACCGTGCCACCATTGCCGATCCGGACGATACCAAGCCAGAGGACTGGGAAAAGCCAGAGCATATTCCCGACCCGGAGGCGAAGAAGCCGGAGGACTGGGACGATGAGATGGACGGTGAATGGGAGCCACCACAGATCGACAACCCGGAGTACAAGGGCGAGTGGTCACCAAAGCAGATCAACAATCCGACGTACAAGGGCACTTGGGTGCATCCCGAGATTGACAATCCAGAATACTCGCCTGATAGTGAGCTGTACAAGCACGACGAGATCTGTGGAATTGGTCTGGACCTGTGGCAGGTCAAATCTGGCACCATCTTCGACGATATCCTCATTACGGACGACGTTGCTTACGCCAAGGAGGCGCTCACAGGCATCAAGGCCCGTCAGGATGGCGAGAAAAAGATGAAGGAGGAGCAGGACAAGGCTGAACGCGATGCTGCCGCTGCCAGTGAGGATGCGAAGAAGGACGATGATGACGAGGATGAGGACGACGATGATGATGAAGACGAGAAGCCAGTTAATGAGGTAATTAACTTTTTTTCCATTTTTTTTTGTTGGTTATAAAAAAACATTCCTTTAAATATCTCCTTCGCACCTACTCCCTATCGGAATACCGATTGATTATTTGTTTTATTTTCAGAATCACGACGAGTTGTAGGTGAGCCATCGCAGAAGAATAGTTGTTAACCGAAGAGGAGGAAAGTGGAAAGAAAACACCTGATGGAGAAAAGACTTTTTATATCGTATCGTGTGAAGTTTTCTTGGTTAGTGTGTATTGTTTATTTTGACTGATCTTTGTTATTAAGCCTACCTACGTCTGCATCTTCGTCTTCGTATGATACAACACCACACACATACACGGATTGCTGATGATGAATCATTGCGTTGAATGCACGCGTTCAAAATAATGTTCTCTGACAAGATAAAACACCTAACACGATTGTATTTTGAACGCATGCGCTCTGCTATGCCGCAGGCTCAAATCATAACCAACTTTGTCGTTTTGTTTGGTTAAAAACACACATTTGATTTATGTTTACATTTGTAAATAATGAATGAGAATTTAATACAGCCAATAATAATAAATTATTTCTAGAAAATCGAAAAAATGGTTTTTATATACAAGATATTCTTATGAGATATTTTAACGTTCCAAGAATGGGAATAGAAATGTCTGCCTTGATTTTCGGGAAATAGATAAATATATTTTAACGGCTATCGACCATTACCGTCTTTCTGCCATGAAATCGGGAAATATTTTACAAATCAATGTAAAAAATTTGACACTACTATACTAGTGGCATCTACCTGCAAGTAGTTTGTATTTATAACAATGTATATATGTTTTCCTATAGTAGAAAAATCCTTTAGTCTTATGTCATGAGTAATATTACCGCCGTTTCGAATGAAATTTGGTAAACGTGTAGAATAGGCCTAACAATAATGCCTTAAAATGCGAATATTTTTAATTGTTTAGTTTCAGTATCGGTAGCCTTCGGCTATTTCCGATACAGACAGCGCTCCTAGTTGTTACTGAAGGAATTAAGGAAAAAGAGGTGGGAGACCACGACTTGTTGCTCGGTGTTGTTGCACTTGTAACACTTGTGGAATGTGATTTGCTCTTCTAGTGTCACTTGCCTAATCGTGTGTTTAGCATCTAGCTGATTTAGATGATTGAGTTCGCGAAAGTTTATCGCAACGCACCTAGTGTTAATGTGCAATCCTCAGCATCAGGCTGTGCCGTTAGTGTTGCAGTGTATTACTGCATGTGCAGTACTTCGCGGGCGGTGAAGAGGACGTCGACGAAGAAGACAACGGTGGTCACCAAGCTGGAGGGTATAACACCAAAACCAGTAGGAGCAGCAGTAACGTGACAGTCCCTCGCTGGGTGCAAGTGCCCTACGTCGACGGTGTTGACGGACGTTTTGCCAAGACGTCGCTGGAGAGGGGCACCGGGTCTCTGGTGCTGCTGGCGCAATGTTGTGCTGCACCTCGTGCTGTCCGCGGCTCGTGTTCACTCCCGAGGAGCTGGAGCAACGGCTGAAGAGCGCCGAGATCGACAAGCTCATCGAGCGCGATCGTGCCGCGCTCAAGAGGCAGGTGAAGCTGCTGCTGCTCGGCGCCGGTGAGTCCGGCAAGTCGACCTTCCTCAAGCAGATGCGCATCATCCATGGCGTGCGCTTCGAGCGCGAGCTGATGCGCGAGTACCAGCAGATCGTCTATCAGAACGTGGTGCGCGGCATGCAGGTGCTGGTCGACGCGCGCGAAAAGCTGGGGATACCGTGGGGCGACGGAGAAAATGCCAAGGTAGGATTGAAAATACTCGCGCTCCACAGTACGCAAATACAAGATGTGCACACGTTCGTCGGTTATCGGGAGGTGCTAGCGACGCTGTGGAAGGACTCAGGGATACGACGTGCATTTGAACGCCGACGAGAATTTCAGTTGGTAAGTACACTTCGAAATCCTACCTCTTCTAATCCCCTATTCAATTGTATTCATAGAAATAATATTCATAATCTTGCCTTTGGAACAAACTTGTACTATGACCTGTTGTACTATAGGTTTTTAATACTTTGACTATGAAAGAAAACCTTTTCCTAATTGTACGCTTAAGAAGTTCCTAGAATATGATTATGAATACCAGAATTAGACAGTCCTTGATGATTAATTCGTATTTTCTTGATGATCTCACAAGTTGGTTGAAATTGAATCATTTGTTTGATTGCGTAAACAAACATGTGACATTGAACAATTTGTTTTGGAGATTATTTAATCTATTTTTATAACAAGTTAATGTCAATTATACTTGTTATTTTAATGTTATTTCATAGATTATTAACACCAATGTTATTCAAACAATGTATAAAAACTAGTATCAACAACAAGACTTCCACTTCTTTAAGTTTTGAAACCGCGATTTCGTTTTGTTATTCAATATTATTTTACCTATTTATTCCCTTGTTACAGACACTTGAATTAAATTAGTATACTCGAGTTCGTTCTTGTTGAAAAGGTATGTCAGAGAACATAAGAATTTTCTTGAATTTGATGCCTTAGAAAGCTTAGAAAGCCTTAGAAAATTACATCTGTTGTGGATATATGTGAACAGAAAAACGGTTGTCATTTCACATTAAACACCAACCGTTTTCCTTAAACAACATACTTTAATGTATTTATGTTTGTTTTTTTATTGTGGACAAATTGCTTCTATACTGATTGTGACTTTTCAAAATTCAAAGTTTTTAACTTTTATTTTCAGCATTTGGATTTTACAAATCCTATGCTCGCAAATTTCCTAGAATAACTGGACGTCTGTCGTTTAGTACAATTGCTCATCGTTTCGTCCATCATTTATTGCACTGTGCAATAAATTCCCATACCCTAATCTTAATCCAACAATTCATACTTTGCCACGACATATCACGTATGTACCCAACATCGGTGATAAGTTGTTCAACCACCGATGTTGGATATTTACCGCACATGTTTACACCGTAAATAAGTTCGAAAATTCTCGCCTGCTAAGACCACAATCTATCTTCATATCCCTTATGTATACCTGCACCCAAATTTTCCTCAATGCTTATTAAACACGTGCTTGATCTTTTGAAAAAATGCAACGGAACATACCAAAAATTTACATAGAGCGCAAATTATGGAAATTTAATCTAAGAATTGATATGTCTTCGCAGATTAAGTTTACTAATACATCTTTTACTTCCAGAGTGACTCCGTCGAATATTTCCTGACACATTTACAACGAATCGCCAAAGAGGACTATCAACCCACCAACAAAGACATCCTCCACTGTCGTAAAGCAACGAAGGGCATCACCGAATACATCATTCCCATCAGCAATGTGCCTTTTCGCTTCGTCGACGTCGGCGGGCAACGTTCACAACGCCAGAAATGGTTTCAGTGCTTCGACGCAGTCACCTCCATTCTCTTCCTCGTCTCCTCGTCCGAATTCGACCAAGTGCTTCTCGAGGATCGCAAAACGAATCGCCTAGAAGAAAGTAGAGACATCTTTGATACGATAGTTAATAATCGTATCTTTGCTAACGTCTCGATCATTCTCTTTCTAAACAAATCTGATTTATTGGAGAAGAAGGTCGGTAATCCGGAGACAGATATTTGCTGGTACTTCCCGCAGTTCGCGGGCAATTCACATTCGGTGAAGGAGGTGCAGGCGTTCATCCTTTCTATGTTCACGGGCGTCAAGCGCGAGGCGAAGAAGCCGTTGTACTACCATTTCACCACTGCCGTAGACACGGAGAATATTAAGGTCGTTTTTAATTCCGTCAAGGATACAATACTCAATCGAAATTTGGATATTCTTATGCTGCAATGACCGTCGACGTAGGAGACATGGAGAGAGATGAATCGAAGTGTACATAGGTCGTAGTTAGTTGTCGTATTGTCTGACCGGACAATATGTTTATACATGCTGACGCGCACATTGATTATATAGATTTAGTTTACCCTTTTCCTGTTTTGGTTCAAGCAAAAGGCCCCTCGAACTAAAATTTATCCAATCTGTACATGGGTGGAACCTGTACATTCCTTTTATTAATTGTTTTTATTTTAATGAAATAAAAGATACTATTTTTATATTTCGTTTGTTTGATTTTTATTTTATACTTTAAATGTATTCATAGTCTAAGGCGCTTTTCACACTTGGAGCGCGCGTGTCAAGGCTTTAGAGTTAACTTGTGAGTGGCTAATATATTTGTATGTTGATAGGTATAAAAGTTTGCTGCATCTTTTTTAAACTTAAATACATTGGAGAGACATGGTTAGACTTTAAATCCACGCATGCTCTCTAACAGTGCAAAAAGCACCTAAGAACTGGTCTAAGGCAGACCATCGTGGGTTCTCATCATCGTGAAAGCATTTCATCGTCAGAGTTGTAACACTTGAACGGCAGCTTTAATTACTAAAAAAGCATTAATGTTTATTACATTAGCATCCCTTTTGAATTTTTGAACTGTTAGTTTTCGTAATGCATGAAATGTTGTTTGCCATATACATAATGGAAGTGATGAAATCAATACTGCATTCGAAGCCGAATTGAAATCCATATTCAAAGGAAACCGTTTAAACATTTTTTTAATTTAAACGAAACTATTTGGGTAATATGCAAATATATATGGTTAGTATGCGGGAAGAACCGTATACCTACGAAACAATATTTGAAATACTTCTGAAACATTTATTTATGGCCCAGTTTCAACAGGTCTTCTTAAAAGCGATCGTGTCGAAGAAGCGTTGCTCTCCTTATTCGTTACAGCAATCCTCTTCTTACAATATCGCGAATGGTTTACGCAATCTTTTATAGAAGTTAAAGAACGTTCACAATATTTGCAGTGTTGGCTCAACTTCGTCAACTTTCCTTTCTTCAGTATCAGTTTTCTACGTTCAATCCAATGGGCTGTATCAACTTTTACCGTTCGTTTTTCAGTTTCCTTTATACGTTTGTTCTGAATATGATGGTCTTGATCAATTGATACCAACGGAGGTGGAGGCTGCGGTGTGTGTTCCGAAACAATTATTACATCACTTTCATCAATGTTTGACAATGTTTGCTTTGCCTTATTTGTGATGATCCCATTACTAGCTTTAGCTATAACATTTCTACTATATTGCTTTGGTGCATTACTTTCGGTTATCCTTTTGTCATGCTGATCTTGTAGATTTCGCAAGTATTGATTGTTGCGTTGTCCTTTACTTCTGAATGAATGTATATGGACGAGAAAGTTGACACAATTCGAACAGATGTGTTTTGGAAATTGTTTTTCATCGTTGCATATCTAAAGGAAAATATTATGATTTTAGATAGTGCAATTGATTTGAATGTTACACTCATTTATACACACATTAATACACACACATGTACTTATATACACATACACTTTTACAGGCATACTCTTACACACACCCACACTTTTATACACATACACACATATATACTATACACCCTCATACCTTTATCCTACAATATTCTTCAATGAGAGAAGCAATACTAATATTAAACTTATCATGAAAAACGGTCAAACAATCTGCGACGCAGACTGGTTCTAAGCAAATTCGACAAGCTGTTGGAAATTGCTCAAATGTTGGCAGGCTCTTATCACCTTCTCGGGGATCATAGAACAATGCCTCACTTGCTTTCAAGAAGTTTCGATTCGGACGTTGTTCAAATATGGCAGTTGATTCAACCCCACTTTCAGAGCTATTCTGCGCAGATGATTGTTCATCGCCATCATCGTCAATTTCGTAAATTTGAGACAGTTTCTCATCAAATTCTGACGAGCCAGTCGTAGTTGTGTCTGCAAAATGTATGCATTTTATACATTTATGATAGAATGAGATGTGATTGCGTACATAAATTTATGTCAGGCACTGCAGCAGCGAGAAGTTTGCCTTTTTCCAAGGGATCCCATTGATCTGCACTGAAATGCTTGGCACAAACACGAAATCCACTGGATATTTTATGCTTCGGCAAGGTGAAGAGTTTTTTGTTGTTGACTGCCTTTAGCCAGGCAAAATATCTCTGAAATTGTGCAGTTTTCAATAATTTAGGGAATATAAGATTATTCTGAAGGCAAGACGTACCTGTACATCTCGATCGCCTGCAGGAAATCGATGCATTGATATTTTTTGGTTGCCAATTACACAGTTTGGAACTGAGCATGAACTAACCATGTTGTATTATAAAAATTAAGTTGAATCAATCGTCAAATTCAAATATCTACCAATATTTTGTTTTTTTGTGTTGTTTCTATATATTGAGAGTTTTTTGGTTATGATTTTTGTTACGGAACCACAGATTAATACAGACGACCAACCATTTGCAGGTTAAAATATTATCGTTACAAGTTTCGTTATTTGTTTTATTTCGTGTATCTTACTTGAATAGGCCAGTATGAAACGTTAACGGAACAGAAATGGTGACATCTATTGGACATATTCATACAACTTGTATATATTGTTTCTGTTGTTTGGCTTGGTTACAATGTAATTTTGAGGTTTAATACCACAGATCATATGGGACAATATAAAAGTACAATATAAAAGTATATGGTCTGTGGGTACAATCAAACAATCATAATCATGGAACTGGACACAATTAAAGAAAAAGAATTACAAATAGAAAACACCGAAGATACAAGCCTACTCGTCATCGTCCTAGACACGAATCCCGGACAGAAAATCCTTCGAGATAATCCCCATATTCTCACACAATGTGTAGACTCTGTTATTGGCTTCGCCAACACGCATTTAATGCAAAAAGCCCAAAATAAATTGGCAGTGATGGCTTGCCATGCAAAATTAAGGTAAATCTCTTTTTAACCAACTGCTCTTTTACCTATTACTTAAACATGTGATATATTTTTAGTGAATTCATTTACCCTAGTACAAATAAGCAGTTAGATGTGCGACAAATCGATGGACAGTATGAAGCTTTTACATTGGTTGAAAAGACAATCAAGCAAAATCTCGCAAAGATTTTAACCACTGAAACATCGTCTACTATCATCACTGAATCACTCCTCGCTGGTGCTATAGCAATGGCACTTTGTTATATTGCTAGGATTCATCGAACAAAACCTCCTGGATGCAAGGTAGGCCGTTAATAACAAATTGGAAGAATAAACAGCAACTTAACTTCTAGATAAACAGCAGAATATTGGTTGTGACAGGAAGTGGAGATTCAGCATCGCAATACATGAACTACATGAATGTGTTCTTCACCGCACAGAAGCAGAATGTGGTTATTGATGTTTGTGCACTTGATCAGCATCTTAGTTTATTGCAGCAAGGTTGTGATATAACAGGGGGATTATATTTGAAGGTTCCCCAAATTCAGGGGCTTTTACAGTACTTATTGGTAAGTACATTATTAAATCATTAATTATTGACTTTATAAATGTGTTTCATTTTGTGCATTTTTATATACCATTGGCTAGTCATTCACAATGACAATGTATAATTTCAATTGCTGAATCAGTCTATACATTTTATTTTTGTATTTAAATTATGTTTATTTAAAATATTTTATATTATAGTGGGTATTTCTACCAGAACCACCAATTCGACAAAAATTAGTACTGCCACCACCTGTAAAAGTTGACTACCGAGCTGCCTGTTTTTGTCATCGAGAGTTGATTGATATTGGTTTCGTTTGCTCCGTGTGTTTATCAAGTAAGCAAATTAAAACCACAAAGTCAAGTAAAATATGTTATGACATTTTAAACAATTTCAGTTTTCTGCAAATTTAGCCCCATTTGCACCACATGCCAGTAAGTACTAATATTTTTATATATTATATAGAATTTGGTAATGTCGTACGAATTTGAATTACATATTTGAGAGCAAGTACTTTGC
>WSZQ02000015.1:1116149-1128169 GCA_019419845.2 Weissflogia rhopalogaster
TAATATTTTTATATATTATATAGAATTTGGTAATGTCGTACGAATTTGAATTACATATTTGAGAGCAAGTACTTTGCCTACCTCATTCACACAAGTACTATCATACAGTTTTATTTGAACGGCCGGTATCCCAAAGGTCGCCGGATCGAACCCGGGCTTCAAATTTTCTCTTTCCGTGTTAAATTTCAATTTCAATTAATTAATTTCTTTGTAAATTAATTAAGCTAAATGATTACATGTTCTTCTTTGATAAGTCTATACTAGCTAGTCTTAGATAAGTCTAACTACTGTCTGTATGACAGTAGTTGTGTGACTGAGCTAGAAATAATTATTTACGTACGTGCTCTCAAATATGTACTAATATTTTTATTATTTTCTCTTTTTTAACTTAAATTATAGTATTTTATTATCTAGGGTTCTTAGAGTTGTTCATATTTTGTTGATTTTTTTAGCACCGTCTTCAAGATCCCAGGACCACTTGCTGGAAAATCCAAAAAGAAGAAAATGAAACTTTAAAGGTAACGAAATTGTGTTTTTCCCAATTGTTACATCAATTAAATTAAATTTAACTAAATTTACTTAAACAAACTAGAATCTTTATACTTAACGTAAATTAATATTAGAGTAGATCTGCAATATCATCAGCATCAGCCACTGAATCTTCCCAATTGATATAAATGTGTACTTTGGAACTCGATCCAGAGACGACTGCAAATTCAGTGGCGGCGTTATTCAGGAAACCAACGCCGTACACTGGGCCTTCTTCGTGCGTTATTGTTTGTTTCGGAGTTACCTGATTAAAACACAATATTTTATTAACAAATATAGTAGAATATATCAGGGATGAGCAAAAGTTATGTGTGGCCCAGGAGACAATTCCAACAAATTGAAATGTTTCAAGAGCAAAGAACTGTCAAAAGAGAGTTGTTCACCCATACGTACCATTGATTCCTGTTGGTTAAACTGCCATAGTTTAACATGGGCATCATCAGACGCTGAGACAATCAAGAATTTGGCACTGAAGTCTAGGCAAGTGACTTTCAATTTATGTGCCGTCACACGCACCCCAAAATCTTCGTCATTTGTATCGAATATACAAAACTCTCCGCTCATATACCCAATAAAAATGAAACCGAAGCTGTATTTCAACGTTGTGGGTGTCGATATTACCCTGCAAAAAGGTAATACTACAATTCTAACCCGTACAACTGGCGAAGAATATGTAGATCTTACCCACGCATGGAAAGCTTTCGAATGATATCAAAATCACGCCCTCGAAACGCCCACAAGTAGGTCATATCAGTTGAAGTAGACGCCATATACTTGCCAGTGCCATCTAACATGAGTACTGCTTCATCATGAGCGAATACGCGATTCAAAAAGACGAATTCGTCTGTCTCCAACTCGTGACGGAACATCCACACCGTTCCAATCCATGTACCAACGCATAAAATGTTTCCTTGGAGAACGCAGACGCCGATAGAATAAGCTAACATCAATATTGAATGATTGAGTACATATTTCGTAAAACTTTAAGAGGTTATGGAAGGTTAAGAAGGAGAGTTTAGGAAACTTACAAGTAACATCGCCTGTATCACGGCAACCATTTTCGAAAACAACGTTTGTCAGGTCCGCATCGTAAACTTGGATGCCAATAGATGAGAGGACGGCGAAATATATTCTCTTTGATATTTCTACCCATTTAACCTAAACATATTCAGTCAAATTGTGGTTAAATCAGTTTAAACTTTCTATATTCGTGTCTTAATTAATATAGTTTATTTTTATGTAGCTATTTACCTGTTTAATTACGCCAGCACCGCGATCCTTTTGCGAAATTGGCATGTACTTGGATCGCCGAGTGGTGTTCATAATGGGAACGACATTCACATAGCCATCCTGCATCACCGCAAGCGTGCTTGCAAGAACAGTGAGGTCGTCTGATTGCAAAAGGGCCAAATTCCCTTCGATTGGCGATGCAGCGGTTGCTAAATTTACAAATGTCTTGTCGACGTACATTTTCTGTGGTTATTTACTAAGTGCAACCGGTAAATGACACAAATGTCGAACTTGAATAAACATTTATTGCTTGGCAATGATTATTAGGGAAAATCGTGTAAAAGATGGCCATGAAATATTTGAAGGTCGAATGTTTCGGTACCCTAAATATCAAGCATTTCATTACCTAAATGTATCGATACTTTTGAGAAAACACAAATAATACTGACGTACATGGGAAAGCAAGCTTTTTTTGGGCGTTGCCGGCGTCTAGCTAACTGGAACAAGTGTTCTTTGAGACAGGTGGCTACTATTAGAATATAATAGTGGTGTTGTGCGCACCCCCTAAACAATAGACACACTGCACCGGTATCGCGGGTTCTGCATTTCGTCAGTGCAACGGTCTAGGTACCCTCTATGTGTATCCTTCGACTTTGCGCTTTTCTCTCACGACATTCACGCAGAAAAGAACCATCGCATTTCAGTTTTTTGGGAATGGAGCATTCGAAGCGAGCCGATGCCAACGGTGTGACAGTCCCCTTATAAATCCGATGAAGTTTCCGTGACCCTAGAGAAACTGCGTTAGCCAGTAATTGACTTCGCGATTATAGCGTTGCACCCATGCACCAATATCCAGGATTAGTATTTTCGTACATGTGCCAAGCGTTGATTTATTCCAGTGTTCCCCTATCCACCATCCCTTTCTTCTGTTGCTGCCTTCGGGTTTGGTTATGTTTCCGTTCCAATTTGTTCGCAACATCTCCGATTCTTATGGTTATAGGTATCATGCTGCTTATTACCAGTTTAGCGTCACTGGAAAGTCTCATAACCGGCAGTTACTCCTATTGCTACTCTCTTTTGTATACCAAGTAGCTCGTTGCTCGATTTCTGCTGGACAATGGCGTGATACTTTCTCAAAATATATCGTCTACAGCCTTCGAATGTACACCAAAATAAAATAAATTCGAAGGAAAAACTATACAAAAGCACTTTACTTAATTTTAAGTACTCATAACATTTTACTCATACAAAATATATTTATACAATAGTAAGAAAGTTGAAGTATTACCTCATCATATTCCCTTCACTAGAAAATATATGTTTTTAGTGACAAAGGGTATTTAATTATCAATGAATGCAAACAAGAACAGATTATTTAGTAATAACTTTGATAAACTCAATATGAAACATCAGAACGAATATTGCTTCAAACTAAGAAATAATATATGCATATGATTGCCGTCGATTATTCAATAAAGTGTAGGCATTGAACCCTGTTATCAGCATTCCAGACGATAATCGTAAACAATACAAATATAACTGTCAATAAAGTTTACATATCACATTTACAATGTTGGTTGTTTTGCTGTTATAATCACCCGATAGTTATGTAGTGCGCAGTTTTGATATGCATATCGCAAGTTGGCACGTTCTTTCTATCCAATTCCGAAAACAAAAACGAAAATAAAATAAAAAACTAAACTAGAAAATGGCAATTATAAATGAATCTCACTATTTGTAATTTTTTTTTTCTAACTTCAACAATTCTCATGCAATACGACTTTCATTTGGATTTCGGGCATAATATATAATTGTAGAAAAATAGTTTTCAGTAAAAATTGTAGGGTTTTCAACGTAGTTAATATATATCTTAAATATCTATCTATCTCATAGAGGGTATCGGCACCGATGATGATAATAAGTAGTGGTTATTCCTCTTCAGTAATCTTCAGTAACATTTTCGATCCAATCATTGATTGATATTTCAGTGGTCATTAGGACTCGCATGTGATTCCGTTTTTAAGTGTAAGAAAAATAAACTAAGACTATCTCTCTATGCATGGTGCACATCCATGTTTAACCTGGATTAGTTGAAATCGTTGAAACTACTCAAGAATAGTTGTCATGAACGCCATTATTATAATGCCCGAGAGCAGTGCCACCAGCTGTTTGAATGATTCTTTAGGGTCTTCTTCTTTGAGCAGATCAGGTAGGACTGTGACGAGACCGATGTGAAGGAACGTGCCGGCTGTGAAGGGTAAAATCCAAGATGTTCTCGCTTCTGAAAACAAGAAAGACAGATATATTATTGATATATGACCTTCAGTCAATATCAGAGTGTTTAAAATCAATCAAGCTTCTTTGACGAACATTTTTTTCGATGCAAACAAATATTCTACCTAATTTTGACAGAAAAACATGTACCAAATTATACGTTACTTTAAAAAGTATTGTACCTTACTTATATATTAATATTATACACGAATGAATGCGAATAAAAAGAGATTAAATCCGAGAAATCCTTAAAAGCGGATTAAAAAATGAAAATTATATTAATACTTGACGACTTACCTATAGAATTTGATGCACCACTGAAACAAATAGCTGCCAATGAGCCGACAAGACCCCCACCGGCAGTGAAGAGTTGAAATTTGGCAGCATCCCATCGACTGAAGCCGGATTTCAACAAAATCGCAAAATCGCCAACTTCATGTGGAATCTCGTGCACGAGGATAGCAAACGTCGTGAGGCAACCCAAATGAAATGAAACAAGAAAAGCGCCACCTAGAGATAATCCATGTGTGAAGTTGTCAATCATGTTGGCGACCAAATTAAGATATCCAGAAATCTAAAAATGGTTATCATTGTTTTACTCTTTAAAATACACATTTAACAACTTAAATGACGAAGTAAGCCAACAAAAACTTATTTACTTACATGTTTTTTACTCTCATCATCATTTCCAATAGTTTTACTGTCTTTAATCGCTTTGGTATTATTGTTGAACTTCTCCGAACCAGAAGTGGTATCGTTCTCCGAAAATGCATTCTCCGAAAGTTGTGTGATGACTGAGAAGACCTTCTCAGTGATAACGAAGACGATTAAACCTGTGAGGATCAACAAACCACTTCCAAGTGATGGTTGTGTGCCTGCAATTCATTATTGACTTTCATTCCTAATGTAAAACGACTCCATTAATTTTAAAAGGTTATAAACGATTATTATCAGTGGCTAGTGCATAACCTTTTATCTGATTGTGAATAACAAGTGGGAATTGCACACAATACTAGATTATGATGAGATGTCCGATAACAATGTATTTTTTTTGCATGTGAATCGTTTGATTGTAATGTAGTTGACCTTGACTTTAAACACACGATGAGAATGATGATGCTGATGCCAAAGGACAAGAAGTGGCTTACCTCCATTGCGCGCGACATCATTCGCCCAGATTTCTGGCAAAGAGTGCAGGAAGACATCGCCAAGCATACCACCCACAGCGAAACTGAGAAGAACCTTCAGTTTGTTGGCACTATCTGTAAAGAAATGAGAATATTTGCATTAAAATGTAAGTCTATTGTAAAAAACACGATTTTGTTGTAAAAACAAAGTTGTAGTTTCATGCTACAACTAGTTGTTTCGTTATAAAACATTGTATATGATTTTAATTATCTGTATTCCTGGAATTTGACATTATGCACTGTTTCTGGTAATTCCATTGTCTGAAAACTGATGATATCAATTAATTTTAGATAATTGGAGGAATATCATGGGACTGGTTAAACATTGAATATCCAATTATAGAACCATACATACCTCATAAAAATACTTTCATTTGTTTAATGAGTATAACTATTTTTGTGGATTGACAAATATTTTACATATTATGAAATATGTTCTTAAAGTAATGTTCATGTAATGTTAATGAACTTTTCGTTAACTTGATATAATTTGAACCTACTTATTAAGAATGCTAATTAAATATTCTATCATTTAGTGCAATCACCAAGAGGTTAAGTCTATTTGTCCGTAAGTTAATTTAGTTTAAAATATGTGATTTACTTTATTTTGCAAATTTCGCAATATTGTTCATCGCCCAACTTTAGAGGTAATTTAAACAAATTTACACCATTAAAAAACATTCACTGTATATACCAGTTAAATGAAAATTTAATTGGCTATTATTTAAGATACCAACCATCAAAATACTCTCATTTGTTTATGAGTTATTCACTTTTTTGTGGATCGACTAATTTTTTAACCATTTTATGTAACATGTTTTTAAAGCAATGTTAATGAAATATTCTTTAACTTGGTATAATTTTAACCGAATTATTAAAAATGTTAATTACATTTTCTATCATTTAGTGTAATCACCAAGTCATTAACTCAACCCGTTTTCATGTTATCCCACTTTAAAAATCAATGTTGCAATTTACTTTATAAAATTCGCAATATTTTCTCATCACCCAACTTTAAAGCAATTTTACGGAATATTACGGTAGAAAATGAGACTTCTTAAGCACATCAACTAAAAGATAATTTAATATGCGATCATTTAAGATACAATATAATGAAAATCCCTGGCTTCGTTTAAGCGCTATTCCTCTTTTCCTCATTTAACACAAATTTAATGCAATCGAAAAGACAGTTTCGACACTTTTGATACCAGAAACTATTTTACGATATTTTCAAGTCTCGATATGTATGAGTATGTGTGTACATGTGTTTCTTCAAATGTATATATTTATGAGTACTTCCTGGACGTTTACCTTATTCCGTATTTATATCTGCAAATACGTATTTCTTGTTTGATAGACAATATATCAACATTATTTTATTCTTACAACCGACCACTACTAAATCTTATTAAACCTGGATACCCACGTACACGGATTTATTACTACAAATACATAAAGCGATTGTCGGCCATGTTGAGTTCAACGCAGATAACGAGTGGAAGGAAGTGTACAAACAGTAGCATGAATTTATCTGGCAACTTGCAAATAATTGCAACGAACACGTACATGGTGGATCGCTAGACATACACAGATATGCTTAATTGGATCAACTTGCATAGCACATATTCATAATCAGCTTTGCGTGTATGCAAAACGTGACAAATCGTCGACAGAATGCCGCAACTGATATTCAAAGGTCAAACAATATTGCACTCGATGACCAACGAAAGCATCAGTGACAAATCAAACAAAATCACGTTTTAATTAATGATGTAAAAAAATAAAACCTCTACGGTGCCCTCTGTACTTACTAGTATATTTCAATTTGATGCAATTGTTTATTACATTCGCGCAGGAAGACGATAATTTCCTATGACGCATATTTTTTTGTTGCTCCTCTTCTTCAAGCAACTTCAGTTGTTTTTCTTATTAAACCGAGAGTGATACTACTGATGAGTTGCTGACTTGCCGTCCGTCTCGTCAGCAATTTTCATCAATATTTTCATTTTGCTTATCTTAATTAAATGTTAATTTAAACATATAAATAATTGCTTTTCTCACAGAGTTTGGCCGTTTTTTTATTAATCATAAATGCGTTCATTATTTGATGAAAATGAATTTAATAATTTAGAGTCTGTAGATTTGAAAATTCCAAATTGTATGTCGATAATTAATTAAGTCACCTTTAAGTACCTTTGTTTTCATGACAACGGTTGATAAGTGCTCATAACTACATTGTAAGCCGTGAATCAGACTGCTAATCGTGTTGTGCATAAGTGCGAGTAAATGTCATTAAACTGTGTACAGCAAAATAACAGCATATTATTGTGTGTAACAAACATTCAACTGTGAATAATTCGCCTGCCTAACAGAGAGATTATAAAACTGTAACAGAAATATAAGATAACCTGTTACAGTTACTACTTTTTGGATGCAAATCACTGATCCGGATATCGCAGTGAAGTAAAAATCTTAGAAAAAAAAAAGATGACGTACATAGCACCTTAATGAGCTGTTTATTTTGATACCAAACTAAAGGCATTATCTCTTTATTTAACGCTATCTCCTATCAGCTCCGACTGAATCTGTCGTGAATTTCAGCCGGTCGACGCTTTCAGTCGCGAACATCACAATGCTGCGACGCCGTACTACTGAGCCAAAGACTGTCAGATTATTTTCGTTGGACTGCTGGCGGACGACTACCCGTCGTCTGCTGTGACGGAATCAGGGGATCACAATAAGAAATCAAACACATTCACTCAAGTGTCGGACAGAACTCTCTTTATTTGGCGCGAGCACGATGCTTTTATACAGAAAGGGCGCACCCCTTGCTTCTCTACGACTTCCGTCAGCAACGTCGGTACGCGCCAACCCTCAGTATTTGTTTCTGGCTGTTGTTAACGAGTAACACCTCTCTTACTCTCTTACCTAGCTCTCGACATCGGTTCTCGACAGAATCATTATTTTTTAACATCAGAATATTCCTCTCTGAATTCGCAATGTTTTTTGTTTGAGCATCTTGAGGCTCCCTCTCAAGTTTCGGATAAAATGAGGTGTATGTGACCTCTTATGGACCGATGCATTGAAAATTGTAAACTTTAATCGACTTTTTAGGGCACTTGCAACGAGTGGAAACATTTAGACTTGCAAAATGTATATTAATTTTGGTCACATAAACATATGTAAAGAAAAAGAGTGCCTCTTCTTCACGAGTTTTCTTTCCTGGGATATTATTTTAACTTTATCCGGATAGACTTTTTGATATTTTTCATTTTCGATATATCGATATTTCTCCTATGGTTAGTTGTCGGGTATACTTGTGCTTTTCTCTTGTTATTATGTGTTCGTTATACCTTTGTAATAGAGATTTTGTGCTGTTTTACATCGTATATTTTGAACTTTGTCGTCTGACGTGAGATTTGAGTAAAACTTGCGTCGCGAGAAGTCTAGGAACTTAGAAAGAAGCCCGGGCAATCAATGGGAAATAAATGAATGTTTATTAAAACCGCGAAACACAACCCTAGAGCTATATTAACAAAACAATTTCTCTGATTACCACGATTTCATAACATGATACAATAGCAATTTCCCAAAAAATAGTTCATTGTAATTGATGTAATATGAACTGAATACGAACTATACGTATACAAATTTTCATTCAAATCGAAGGTGGACAATGCGTGAACATCCCTCCCTCTTATCAGAATACATTCCAAACCTATTTATAACACAACAATATAAATAAAACCAGACGATAATAAATGCAAAGCAAAAAAAGGACTCATCAAATAAACAACGTATGAATAGGACTATACTAGGAGCTGCACGTGATCGCAAACATGATATACTCGTTCGTATTTCCACGAATCAAGATAGAATATTAAAAAGTGGTCATGTGTACGTACGATTAAATAACAAAGGATTGGTTAAAATCACGCGCTTCTTCAGTAATGCATACAATCAAGAGTGACGCGTAAATGTTAAGTTTACATATACAAGTATGTATATCGAAGTGTAAAAAATGTGAGTGAAAGCTGTAGAGGTCATATTAATTCGAATTCGTGCATGTGCCAACTGAAAACACGTCACGACCATGTGTTCGTCGTCGTCACGATGCCTTGCAAATAACAACGAATAATTGATGTATTTTCGAAATAATTGTTCAGAACAACTATGAAAATCGGCTATTGCTGTGAAATGCTATGTTGCATCAGTAGTACCTTCAACATATAAATAAGTTTATCTTTTCTAAAATTATAATTTTACAGTTGTGCGTTTAATCAAAGGCAACAAATGAAAAGTCAACAAAAAAATCTACAAAAAAAAAACTGTACACTTACTTATCATTGTCATGTTAACCATTTCCTTAAGATTAAAAATTTCAAAGGCAGCAAACTATCTCGTGTTTATGTATTATCCAGTTTGCACAAAAAAAAACATTTAGCACAACGACGTGATAAGAATGTTTTCGTTTGGTGAATTAGCGAAATTCAAGGCTATGCAAGTGCAAATTGAACATATTTACATATCAGTAGATATATTTGCATTGGTTCAATGAACAAGTATAATAAAAATGAGTGCGATTGTGACATGTAAATATTTTGAAATATATTCTGTAAAAACAGGTGCAAAGTAGGACGTTTGATGAAACTTTTATCGTTCGCGAAACAGCTAACCTAGAATATAGTTCAGGTTATATTGTCTTATTATAAGATATGTCAACAGATCAACGGCAAATAAACTAATCATTTTGCGAATTCCAAAATATATTGTTTCTTCATTTGTAATCTTTTTAAACTAGGCTGTTTGTTGAGTTGTTGCTTGCTACTAAAGACTAAAGAAAAATGAAGAATAAATATAATTTGGAATACTATGAAGCTGACACAATTTGAAATGCATAAAATGAGAAACATAATTTGGTTTTCAAAGAATGAGGCCCTTAGGAAGAGCTTACAACTTTCCTGTCATAATCATTCACCTTCTTGAAACGCACCACTCTACCACTCATTGTTTCGAATAAAGAGAATCTGTGAACCCCTCCTCTCGTTATGAGTTTTTGTGATATACATTTTTAGTGCCTTAATTACTTGGAGAAACGACCCACAGGAATTTCCCGATATTTTCAAACTATATATTCTCCACCTCTCGCTATTCTTAGTCCTCTCCCTATATTTCTTCTCTCCCTTCATATTCTCATTCTCTCTCTCTCTCCCTCTATATATATATATATATATATATATATATATAAACACACACACACACAAAACTTCCTCCTCTATCTATATAAAATTTATATCAATATATCGATATTTCTATCATAGTATACTCGCAGTTTTCACGATAATTACCTTAATTCGCGTTAATTCATTTAAAGTAGTAATGCTTTAATCCACTATGTCCGAAAATGTCTTTCCGGTACACTATAAATGAAGCACTTTATTTTTATCCTCACTCCTAATTGTAAGAAAAAAAAATGTATATATTTGAATGGTTAACAACTCTATGTAAGAAACATTAAGCCGTTAAAAACAAATTCTTTGCACTAGTATACTAAAATAGAAACCTATTACACATTGCATTGCAACAACGTTAATTTTTCCACACTTTTATGACCATGTCAAATCAACCAAAACATTCAAGTCGCAAAAAATACAACAATGCCTGAATTCGCACAGTCAGATTCCATCACAGCAACTTTCACTAAACAATTACATCTTAAGACCTCAGACGTGCCGCAGATTCCAGCAGTTATCAATAACGTTCAGATGCAAATCAATCACCCAGTAATCAATCAATCAATCACATCGAGATTACATTTCAATGCACCTGTGTACAATTTGAATTAACGGCGGCAATGCGTGCTGTGTACAATCGTGAGTCATCCATTGATTTCAAGTACTGCGTTGACATGCGACACATGTGCATTGCATCGTCCGTGCACGTTGCAATTAATTATTCACTAACTACATTGACATTAACGATTACTCGTTACGTTAACATAGACACGGTACTCAAGTAGATGTGCATAAAGCACGTGAAATATCTAAAGTGCAAACACCACATTCCTATCAGATTCAATAATAATGAAATATCGATTAATTACTTAATACAATTAAAGTCGATTACCTATTATTACTTACTTAGTGCATCTATCTTATATTTAATTAATTGAATTACTTTAATGCAACATTGTAGTATGTACTTGTGTACTTTACACATCGATTGTTGGTAGCGATTACTATTGTAATGATGAATTTAACGGTGGGGGAAAAGCGAATAATGGTTACAGCCTGATGCGGACCGGAAGAGACAGGGAGAAAGGTCTGGATGGGAGAAAGTTACAGAAAGTATTGGCTGTGTGGAGTAGGATATGATACGTGGACGCATCTGGCGAGGGAATGGATCAGGGATGGGCAGTAGCTCTGAGAGAAGGTGTGAATATGGTAAAGAGGTGGTTGGGGCAGAGGGAAGATGAGGTGGCTAGGGTCTCGGTCATTCTGAAGGAGAAGAAAGAAGGAGGAAGACTGGGTAATAAAGAGGTGGAGGCAGGGGTCACTGACTTTTAACTTGTTTTTCGTTATTGCGAAATGGGAGAGGGATTGAAGAAGGCAAAAGAAAGAAGAAGGGTAGGGTCAAGGCAAATAAATTTGTAATTTTTACGTTTGGTCTGCTCTTATTGTTTTTTTTTTTAATTCTATTTATTTATAGAAATATAGTGTGTCATAGCATTGTTGTGTTGAAGTAGAAAACTTAGAGATTTACTGAAGAGAGATAACTTGG
>WSZQ02000015.1:1128269-1146035 GCA_019419845.2 Weissflogia rhopalogaster
TGGGGTCATATGGTCAGAACGAACCAAACATCCAAACAATGAGAGTGTGGGGATACGAGAACGCAAGGACAGAGACCTAAAGACAGGCCAAGGAAAACGTGGGAAAATAAAATTACTGCGGTAATAACAAGAAAGAGAAGATAAGAAACAGACGCAAGGAAAAGTGTGCAGAATATAGTGTAATGAAAGAAATTTAAAAAAAAATGTATTTTTGGTCCTAGGACCTGGTCATCGACCGTACTGGTCGGTCCTTCAGCCTGGATTAACATTTTTTTATTGTTTCTAATGTATTTTACATGTTATTGTTAGATTGTGATGTTATTGTTTCATATGTGTATTTGATGTTGTGGGTTGCGCACATTTTGCGACTGTTGATTTTGAGTGTGATTGTTGAAGAGTGGTTGATCTCTTGATGTGTGTTTTATAGGTATGGATTAATGTGAATTGTAATTGTGAATAACGGGTGCCCACCTCGGGGACTCGAACCCCATCCGACTGCGTGGTAAACCGAAGCACTACTACCGATTGTGCTACCCAGGTGGGCGGAAGAAAATTAAAAACTTTAAATGTAAAAAAAAGTACAAAATTATTTGCACTGTAAGGACTCTTCGCTCCCTATATATCTCCTCTTCTCTATTTATATATCCCCTTCCTCAATGCACTTCCACTCTCTGCATATCCTCCTCGTCTATAGCCCTCTCACTATGTAACTTCCTCCATTCTCTCTATATCTATGTACCCTCCTCAGCTTGCTATATATACTCCTCTCCCTGTATGTCCCTCATCACCTCCTTCGTTTCTTCTCCGCCACGATCCTGCGCGTAACGCTATCCTTCTAATATAATCATTATCTTTTATCCATATCGCTCGGTCCCACCCTCTTTTCATGCCCCCACATTCCCAGGATATTTACCCTTTCACTCTTATAACCTATAACTACAAAAAGATTGAAAACAGCTGTTGGGATTATAATAGATCCTACTATAAAATGACCACACAACTGCTGGAGAAAAGAAAACAAATCTACCGTGGGAACGAAAAAGCAAATTAAAATCGATTAGATACGCTATTTTACTGAATTGTATAAACCCATGATGGATTTATAAATGGGAAATGTATTGTCAATTTCACAAATTGGATTTAATTAATAATTAATATATCTTATTTGAATTGTTGAAATTTATACTTTTTTGCACATGCTATTTTATGTTACTATAAACAAGTATTAAACAATTAAACGTTTCGCAAAATTACCCGGTTCGAAGGACCATGTCATACGTTTTTTTTTTTATATAATTCTCCTAAAAAAATTGGCAAAACGTAAACAACGGCGACATTAACAAACCCACGCGGTTGTTGTGCTAATCCTCAAATAAATGAATGAGCAATCATTAAAAGTAGATCGTTGTACAGATAACCACTACGTGTCTGATAAACTAAATAAAAAGTCAATCTCGATTTCACTAATTTCACACAAATTGCGACAACTCTCCTCCCAATCTTCAAGACCACCGTACCGTTTTTGTGAAATTGAAAGTAATTTGTAAACAAATCAAAACACAATACCTGATGTATTGTGACGGTGCACATTTAAGAAATGCAAATGTATTCATCCATTAGCATATTTAGCTCATAAGCTTACAAGTCAGCGCAATTCTAAATATAACCAAACAACAACCGACACACGTAGATGTAAACAAACACACGACGCAGAAAATCAGCCATCACATGCGTTGAATCACCTCAAGTCATCGGTAAACAACACAGATATCTTCAATGCCAATGTATAGTCTTGAATAGATCCAGGCTAATTGTTAGAGCAAAAACGTCTTAATTTCGTATTGTTTATTGTATTATCCAATGTCTGACTAAAGTTCTTTCAAACCAAACAGGTTATATATTGAGGTTTGGTCTGGTAATTAATATTTCAAGTTTAGGTTAACTTGGGAAAGTTAGGTTTAGGTTAAATGTTTGGGGGGTTAAAGACAAAGGTATATTGAAAAATTTTCGTGTAACATTTGGAGGTTATGAGGACGTTCTTTATCGAATATTACGGAGTAAATCTAACCTAACCAAAAAGGTTATATATTGAGGATAGGCATGGTAAATAAACTTTTCCAAGTTTAGGTTAACTTGGGGAAGTTAGGTTTAGGTTAAATGCTGAAAGACAAAGGTTAGGTATATTGAAACTTAAACGTGTCACGTTTGGAGGTTATGAAGACGTTTATTATCGAATATTATAGAGTGAACCTAACCTAACCAAAAAGGTTATATATTGAGGTTAGGCATCATAATTAAACTTTTCTAAGTTTAGGTTAACTTGGGAAAGTTAGGTTTAGGTTAAATGATGAAAGACAAAGGTTAGATATATTGAAACTTAATCGTGTCACGTTTGGAGATTATGAAGACAAAAACATCATAGAGTAAACAGAGTTTGCAGTTAACTTTGATGCATCCCAATATACATGCAATAAGTGGCGCCTACTTTCGGTCAGAATATGAAACAAAGCTTCGGTACTCACCACCCTGTTTAAGGTTGTCCGTCTGATCGATGGGGATGACCATGAGCGGTAGCACGCCGCTGAAACCGACCATCAGCGAGCCGAGAAGGGCGCCCAGCCACGGTAGGCAGAGCGCCTCCAGGCCGAGCCCGTTCGGGATCAGGTCGAGCATGATCTCCCTGTAGACGGCCGCTGCCGCCGTCGTGGTCGCGTTGTCGCCGAGCGCCAGCTGGTGCAGCGACGTCGTCGTCGTCGCCGGCGGCACGTTCGCGTCGTAGTAGATGTGCGCGGGCACTGACATCGTGGTCGGCCCTACCGCTGCAAGGGGCACTCGCCGACCAATTATCTGATTGACGACGAGATCGCGCGAGATCCTTTTCTTTATCGCTAGCCCACGCACGACTCTGGTGGTGCCTGTCTCGACTCGGTTCCTATTACGCGACCGGCGACCACTCGACACGATAACAATGCCCCGATGATGATCTTTATCTTTATCACAATCACGAAGTTCGACTCGGGTAATCAACGCACACGGATGTGATTAGGTATGATTTATTTTGATACTTTTTTATATGAAATTAAAGAGGTTTTCAAAGCCAGGTTTTGACTACAGTGAAATTGCAATTTTTAAGCGAAATTGAGTATTGTTCCAACAAAAGTTTGACGAAATTTAAGAGTTTTCTTAATAAATCTTTAAAGATTTTCTTTACCACTTGTTATCTCGTCTTTCAACGTCGGTGAACTGACTAACCTTCGCTGAGGTTGAGCCAGACGCCGATGTGACTTCTCGAAGAGGGTGTCTTCTACCTTCACAGATTATTTCCAGGATTATGCATCGCAGTGATGCGTCGTGCTGATGATGGCAACCACTACGCAGGCAGAAATCATTGTAGCGGAGAAACGAATTGTAATTGTAACACTCGCGGGAACAAAGCCACCGGTTTCACTCGATTTATAATTGCACACAGCTGACTAACACACAAGCTTCGGCAACAACAATGCGTCAACGAATGACACTTTGATCGGCGACAGCGCGAATACCACTCGTCCACTATTCGGCGAATATGTTTTGTTTTTTGTTGTCAAGTTACCATGCGCTGATCTTCCCCCTCTCTAACTGGTTGATGTGCGCACAATTTATGCGACTTTTTCCTGGTTACGCATTTTGAGTGTAGGGATTGACTTTAGGCAACTTTTTATACATCATATTCGTTTATACAGGCATTCGTGGATAGGCAACCCAAAAATATGGTGTTGTTAGTCTCTGTTGTCGACGCAAGTTTCGCAAGTGATTCTGGTGTACATGTAAATTACAAATTGATGAATTTGTCGCGTTCCCTGAAGTCAATTATTAACTAAACATATACTTATTAATTTAATAAGTGTGTTAAGAACCATTAAATTGCTCACAACTAATATTAAAAGCTAAATTTCTGACAATCTTAGATTCTAACCTAAAAACTCAATCTCAAAAATATCAAACAACAAAATCTTACGGTTAAATATAATTAGTGCACAAAATGGTTTTTACCTGCTGTGTTCCGCATTGTATGAATCGAAGCGATAAAACATCAATGCATAGATTTCCTGGATCGCAACGAGATCACAAAGTATAATGCGTACTAAGTGCAATTATAAAATTTGATATCAAATATAAGTTTTTAATATATGTTTTATTCATTTACTATGAGTAAAATACACTTAATATAATTAAGAATCTTTAATGTAAAGTCACATATCCAAGTTTTTAGTTTAAAACTTTTAGGTTAATATATATTAGATAGGTTAGGTTAGGTTATATTAGATAGATTAGTCAATGTTGTACAGATATTTGATTAATTTATTAAGTGCATTTATGCTAGTGTAATTGAAAATATGTCTTTCTTCAATCATTTCAATTAAATGTGTTTTAGCGCTTCTATACATGGTTGCGAGCCGTTAATAACAAAAAACTGTACACCCTTGAAAAATCCAAAGTTCGTGGATTTCGTGTATGCAGTTTGCATTTCAGTGCGGAGCAATGGTGCTCAATTGCAGATGCGAAACTAGCCGGTAATGCAGTACCCGATATTAATTTATGTACGTATATTTTAGATTTTTTATATTTAAGACCTTTATTGGCATACAAACTTTGCTTTTATTGACCTGGTAAACCCCTGTATATAAACATTCTGCTTTATACAAAATCAGCAACTTTATTGATTTATTTACTTTTTCATATACTGACAATCATTATTTCAGCACTGGCTGAATCTGTTGGCACCGCCAGCAACAACAAACAGGGTGACAACGACTATTCGGATCAGAACAAAGACGCCTTAATCGATGCGAGAGTCGATGCGCTCATTGAAGATGAGGTAAACTCAGTGAAATCATCATTGAATGCTTCGGAGGCCTTACTTTTTGAACCTGGAGATGAAGATCAAATTCTACCAACATTCGAAGAGTTTTCTATGGTCTGCAGAATATGTTTGGAGCGAGTGTATCCGGCGGAATTCCTGAAGATTTCTGATGTTAAATATAATATTAGCCTGGCCTCTTTGATTAAAGAGTATTTTAAAGTCCAGGTACATATTTAGTTTTAGTTCTACTTGGTTATACTATACCTAGTTTTGTTTACGTATACATGTTTTTGTGGTAGTGGTTCCTCTGGAGCATGTGTTCCCCTTCTTTTTACTGTGCTTTTTGTTTCCCTGCATGTATCATACGGGATACTAGAAGACTGTAAAGCAGACGGGTCCAATTTTTTTTGCGTTAAGGGCTTGATTTTATTATCATTCTAAACAAGGGGTGGAGGGAAGGGCTCACCATGATTGGTGGACGCAGGGGTGGAGAGTGGGGCTCACCATGATTGGCGGACGCAGGGTTTGGGGGCCATCCTACGTCCTAGGGATAAATATAAGAAAATAAAACTAAAATTTTTCTAATATGAACTTTTCAGATTACTGACGATGCTGAAGAGTTACCAAAACAAATATGCTCCGATTGTATCAATTCCCTAATAAATATACACACTTTCCGAAGTAAATTTCACAGAAATAATGGAATTTTAAAGAATCTTATGAGACTCTCAAGCACGAGTTCTAATGATTTGGACAATCAAGACCTGGAACAGGAAACTATAAAGTTAACTGAGGTAGTTGAGCCGAAAAACGACAACTCCCCAAAAGTGCATACCTATAAAGAATTGTTAACTGAAGTTGTTGAAAGAAAAATGGGCAGTTTTCGATGTCGAGCATGCCCGCGAATTTTACCATCTGAAGAAGAGTTTATCACGCACGATCGGCTGCATAAAAGAACCAAAGTGAAAGAAGATTTACGCATTGAGATTACTGGATCTTGGAGTTGGATAGAACGGAAACGATTAAGAATGCTCGAACGAGGAATCCCATGCATAAAGCCAGAAATCGAATGCAGCAATTGTCATCGGTTATTTGTTTCAATGAAATATCTTTGGAATCATAAAAAAACATGTACTTACGATATGGCTTCTGATGGCATTAACGCGGTTAACACTATATCAAATGAATCAAATGTAAAAATTGTTTGATTAATGTTAGTATTTAATACATTTGTATTTCGTTTAGAGGTTTTGATCTTTTCTCTCCTTTCTTGTACTATATCTTTTTCTACTACTGCAGTGGTGTAATGGATAAGTAACTTTCACCCCGGCTGGTATTTTCACTGCTTGTCACAGCTCTGAACTCTGTGTATATGGGTATTTTTCCGGAGTCCATTACAAACGAAGCGCCCAACTTTTGTTCGTGTTCAAAGATCACCTGAATGTAATGATAAGGAAACCCCATCAGTTCTGTTTTTTCCCAAAGTATCGTCCATATCCTGGATCACGCAATCGCTGCTCCAAAAACAAAGAAGACCAACAGAAGGTAATAACAAGTATTTAAAAAATATTGATGATCATTGGTAGCAGTCCGGAATTTATCGGATAAATTGAAATGGCTGTTACATCGGTCAAACAAACAGGAATTTCCTAATCCGTTTCAAAGAACATCATTACAAAAACGCGGCTAATCCCAATTGCTCAAATTTGGCCGACCATTTAATATCCGCAATCCAACGGTGCTATATCGAGAACCTACATATTTTGCATGTATGTAATAAGGATGATAAACTCAATGTTTTAAGGTGATTTATATTAGGGAGGCTATTACAAAAAATAGATCAGGTAATAAAAGACTAAATAGACCTTTTGATCAACACCTCCCTACATCCAACGTATGCCAAATCTACGTTAAATGCATGTGATACCACGTTGAATACGACAAGTTTATGTTAAATACATTAAATCTAACGTTACTTATGTTTAATACACGTTACATGTAGATATCGCGATAATGACATTAAATATCATGTTAAATATGCTAAATCCACGTTAAATATGTTTTAACCACGTTAAATACGTTATATATCAAGTTAAATGCGTTAAAAAAAGATTGAATACCTTAATACCACGTTAAAAGCGTTAAATATCAGGTAAATTGCAATAAATTAAAGTCCATAATTAAAACATACTTTTTTTATAGCAATCCAATACCGGCCACTACCCAAAACCTCAGACAGGATGATCAACAAAGTTGCTAAAAGAGTAGCCAGTGTAGGTCACACTTGCGCGAACTAACTAACGTTAAATGTGTTAGATAATGCGATAATGACATTAAATATCATGTTAAATATTCTAAATCCTCGTTATAATAGTTTGATATTGCTTTAATTGCATTAAAAACCACGTTAAATAAGTTTTAACCACGTTAAATGCGTTATATATCAAGTTAAATGCGTTAAAAACAGATTGAATACCTTAATAAAGCGTTAGATATCAGGTAAATTGCAATAAATTTAAGTCCATAATTAAAACATACTTCATTTTTTTTTGATAGCATTCCAACACCGGCTACTACCCAAAACCACAGACAGGTTGATCAACAAAGTCGCTAAAAGAGTAGCCAGTGAAGGTCACACTCGTGCAAAAAACCTTAGCTAGCGTGATTTCCAAATTAATTCATTCGAATGTGGATCGCTGATTGTGAGAGTGGTGTGGCGTGCAGTAGCGTATAATCACTTTAACGTCAGCTCCTGGAAATCCACTGACGCGCTGTTATAAACTTTGATTTATAATTATTGCGAAACAAGTTGGCTTGCAATTGCCTCGACTAGCTAGATAGAGAGTGGTAGTGTAGTGCGTAGAAACAAATATGCGTGTAACGAATACGTTTATCTTGTTTTGTTGTTTAATTGCTACGACTGTAGCAAAGAATTACTATATTTTTAATATTAATAAGGTAAATATAATAATAATAATATAGTTTTGATATAATATTTGATGTATTAAAGGCTTAATTGTAAGTGATAATAAAATGTTTGTATGTAGCTCAATTGGCATGCTGCTTTTCAAGATTGTTTGACAAGAAACTTACAACTTGCAACAATTAACTCAAAGGGAGAACAAGAGGATATTGAAAGAGCTATAAGGAAAGCTAGTAAGTTATTTTTTATTATGTATTTTACATAATATTGTCACGAGCGAGGATTTTAGAGAGGTAAACTCGATTGGTTGAGCTAACGTGACAACCGGGCGGAAACGCAAGGTAGAAAATAGAAAAGATTTTTCTTGTAAAGTACAAAATAAGATCAAAGACTCATCAATAGGTTCTAGGCATCCCGACTGACTGGCACTATACTTGTTGCACTGGAGAGCTTCTTTCTCTATGTGCTTTCACAGTTAAATAGGACATTCCTGTCAAATTAGAGCCGAGGCTTCCTTTCCCAGGGTGCAACAATGTAAGCCCTTGCCGTATAAGACTAGGTGTATTCCCAATAAGAATATTTCTATTGCGGGTTGTTAGAGTTTCTTCATCGCGCGAACTGCTGTCTTGCCCTAGATGCTTATTCAGAATTATGCCTGAGCTGCAGAGTATCGCTGAATAGCACTGTAAACAACACACAATTCTCGCACCAGCAGGGGACCAAAGAAAATGTCTAAATGCCTTCATGCTTCTATCCAGCGATCGGAGAATGATCTAGACGTTGGAAGTATGCTTACAATAGCACATTCACGGCAATATCAATACATTTATAAACAACTGCATAAGACTACTTTCTTCGTAAACTTTCCGAGTTTCTTAAGTTTTCCATTTTTCCCGTTTTTCTTCGCAAGCCAAATGCTTGCGAGACCATTGATCACAACGATTTACCAAAATTTCAACACTACAGCTTAGCTAGTAAAGGTCAAGGTTACGAGAATATTTCAGTTCGGATATGAACGTTATTTTATCGTGACCTAAATACTGCAATCAATAGAAACATTAATTGAACTTTGTAAAACTTCCTATTTGAAGATTGTTAATTAGTATATGCAACATATTTGTAATAAGTCATTCATTTGTATATTACCAGATATATTGCCAGCATGGTACTGGACATCAGGCACGAATTATGGAACGAAGGAACTGTTTATTTGGATGAGCACTGGAAGGACGTACACTTTTACGAAATGGGCGGCAGGACAACCAGATAATACCGCTCCTGGTGAAAATTGTATGTTGATTAGGCACGTTCAGCCTGATGAAATTTCATGGAATGATTGGATTTGTGATGGCAAATTGCATTATATATGCGAAGACAAATTTGACAAAAGCAAGTTTTCTCCTTTAAAATCGTTTATCGCAAGGTTTCCAGACGTCCCGCATTTGGCGGGACAGTCCTTTTTAACAATTTGTCCCGGGTCCCTTTGGCGATCGAATTCCCCTCTGTTTCCAGTACAAATACATTAAGTTCTTTATATTCACCAATATAATTGGGTCTCATCCCGATTTCCAGCACTGCTTGGTTTTCCCATGTTTCCGGCCGATCCAGATCTCTATACGAGGGATAAGCTTCCTTATCCATTTGCCACTAGTGCTCCCCTCCCATTGGGTTTGCCAGTTTTCTACGTAGCGACTTGCCTGAGATTTGCGTTTTGTCACCCAAGCCTAAGCCTTTTTAACCTGTAAATCAATCATGGGTGCTATTCCGCTTATAACGAGGGCCGTTGCCGTAGAGACTGTGCTGTACAAGTTGGCCACAGCAATAGCTACCCTCCTCTGAATCGCTTAACGCATTTACTGTCAACAACTGAGCCACCGCCACCTCTGATTTTCCAGATATATTTAACTAATCTCTCAAAACCTATCCTTCATCTCTTCTCCCTGTTTCCTCCAACACTATTAAGCTTGGTGTGGACTTTTCCAGTTTCAAAAGGGCCTTCAGAAACCACCCTTCGACACCATACATCAACATTGGCATACTCTCACAAGCATCCCATACTCCTAGTACAAAAATACTCCCAATATTATATCCCAGTTATTCCCTTATATATTCTCCCATTTACGCTTAATCCTCCCTATATACTCGAAGTATATGTTGGTATGTGTGTATATTTTCAATTCAGTTTCTAAAGAAAATATTTTTGTTTTAGTGATTCCACGATGATTTTACGAAATAATCCTTCATCAAATGGATGGTGTTCTTTGCTTCTAATACTCATATGTCTGGTTTTATAGAGATTTTATAAATATATTTACCTACCTCATAATTTATATATGTTTTTATTACTTTTGTTACAATATATGCTCTATACTTGTCCCCTGTGAGGTCCCTCACTTCGTTAAATACATAAAAAGAATCATAAAGGACAATGCTGAAAATGTTCTTAACCATCACTTAGATTTCGAAAGCGTAACATCGCTGCATCCTGTGTTACTTATTTCTACAGTTACTTGTGTGTTAATAAATCTATTTGTCATTCCTAAACAATTGCATCATTACTCGCAATTAACGACATACCATACACGCCAACATAATTGGTGACCCCGACGCGGTCTAAATAAACGTGATCAATTGAACATTATATTTTTTGTGGATCGGAATTGACGCACCATCAACCAAACATTACTCGCAATCAACGGCACACCGTACCCTACAGATTGTTCTAATTTATGCTCAGTGTAGGCCTTTCCTTGTTTTTGCATTCAATTTAGGAAAAATGGCTTCGTGGATGGATGGATATATTAACACCAACGCCAAGTTTATTTAGTCTGCAAGTTTTAGTTTTTCTTTAGAACCTGATGATGCTCCACGAGACGAAACGCACGTTGAACAATTCTTAATAAATATGCAAAAAATATTTACCATACCTCATACATCAACACCTAACGATTAAGAAACTCGCAAATAATGTATGCAAAAAAAATGTGTGACCTGACAATTAGATTTCTCAAACTAATCCAAGGTTATAAGGTATAAGGAAATTATAGAATTTTGATTACAATAAATAAAGAAATATTTGTTTTCGAAAAGGTTTATTAATAAAATACATCAACTGAAAAGTGAATATTTAGGAAAATAAAATTCAGTTCAGTCAGTCAGTTCAAAAATCGTATGGTATAATCGTACTTTTTTTAACATTATCAAAAATTTCCAGTAGTTATTTAATTATATAAAACGCAATTGAACGAACATTTGTAACAAAAATTAAAGAACGTGGGCGTACGTGTACGCACAAGCTCGTGGCACGTTCAAAAGAAAAGAACGAAACGACAATGGGAACACTAATTTCGAAAAAATACTATCTAAACTTATGTATAACATATAAGATTACAAAAGAAAGCAGTCAAAGTCGAAATGACGTCGACCTGGTGACTTACTGCAATTCGAGTAACACCATCATTGCTGCACGACGGGAGGACTCCGAATCTCAGGTTGGTTGTTGTTTGCTGTCCTAGAGTTTGTTGTGTGCGAATCCGTTTTTGTAGGTGTGTATGTGTGTGAGTGTGCAGCGGGGTGGTTCAAATGACGATGATGTCGACGCGATGATGATGTCGCGGTTAAGCGAGATGAGGTGAACTTACTTCTTAGCCTTATTATTTTTCGCCGGCGCCGCTTTACCCTTGGGGTTGGAGTTGTTTTGCGTTTTCGCTTTTTTGCTCTTAGGACTCTCGTCTTCCTCTTCATCATCCTCCTGTAATCGAACAAACAATGTAAATAAGCCAAGGTTGAATAACAAGGGTTGCTTAAGTCTACACACCTCCACTATTACTTGCAATTTGCGTTTCTTTCCCTATAAAAAAAGCAAATGGCATATTTAGATATCTTGAAAATGAATATTACTTATTCCTTCGTTGTTACTTGTATTATTTATATTAGTTTTTTTTTTCCGCGAATATTCTAATATTCATTCAGAATCGAAAGTATTATGCTGTAGAACGAGAAATTTAAAAAGCAGATAGTGACACAATTTAAAATGTAACAAACTGGGTAATTCCAATTATAAAGAACGAAAACCTATGACGAACGTTTTCACAATTTGAAAAATAACCTTAGAATAACCGTAAAATCTGATAACATTGAAAATTAACAAAATTATAAGAAAAAATCTAAAACAAGTGACTTCAAGTCGACATAATTCTACGTGTTTTAATATATAAATACAGTACGCCAAAAACAATTAGAAAGGTTAGAAAATGTATTTTTATCTAAAAAAAAATTACCCAGAAAGTTTGGGTAAGGTTAGAGGGATCGATACCTATGTGAAGTAGTAGGCTAGGAAGTTGCATTGTAAAGTAACAACTATATCAGTGACGTTCAAACAATATTTTGCAGCAGGTTTGCTAAGATTTTAACACAAGTTCCGAGGGAACTAGCACCCTCGGAACTTGTGTTAAAATAGAAAGTACGGAAAAATTAACGTAACATAGGAAAGCAATGGTTTCTTCAGGAAATTAGCGTGTGAAACTCGTGACCAAAGATGACCATTTGACCGACCCAAATCATTTTAATATCCCCTATGTTTGACATGTCAAATTTGCCTTAACACGTTCACGTCCGCGTGCCCGTGATTATTTGTTACACCACTGGTTTCGCTCTTTGTCACCGTGTAAATAAGCACTTTCCACATGGGCTGTTGAACTGTCAAAATAATTTGTGATATTTTGCGAGTTATATATAAAAACTAATTACAGAGAGCAATTTTTTAAATCAAATTGCATTGGTTTCGATATAAAAGGTATAAAGTGGAGTTATGTCATATCAAACATCCCTTGTCTGTGTAAATATTATAAGTCAATAATACTTGGCAAATATAACATATAATTTTAAAATATTTGATTCGTTTGGAAACTTTTTCGTTCGTTAAAATTTCAATTAACAATTTGAATCGGATAGTATGTCGTAACTTGAAACAAATGCAGTTGCCATATCTATCGTAAATAAGCAGGGGCGTACGCTCGAAAAACGGAGGGTGAGATTGGTATAAGAAAGCGCCGCCCGATGCAGCTCAACCTAACCTAAAGTTAAACTGATAATTTAGCCCAAGTTAGTTTCCGACACCCCTGTTCTAGACCAGTGATTCTCAACCTCTGTGTAGCTACGTTTGGGAATAGCGCGAAATTATAGTGTCGCGAAACATAACTTGTGACCGTTATTAGCCCGACAATCCAATGATAACGAACTCGCTCGTCACAAATGAATTATGCAACTCCCAAAAACACTGAATGTTAAAAGTGTACTTACAGCAGCTTCATCCACCTCTTCGTCGTCTATCATCTCCTCCTCTATCTCGTCTATATCATCGAACTCCTCGACGGGACCTCCAATCAAGTGATGGCCGATAAGATGCACCGGTCCACTGCCCTGGACCAAGTGGAAGGTAACCGGTGGATCAGGAAAAGAGAGGTCCAGCTGCACCTGGCTGTTGACTGCACCACCCTTCAGTACTGCCACGGGAATCTTGATCGATTCCTTCCAAGTCATCGCTTCGACTTGGACCACGTTGACTTCACCGTCCTTCGCATCAGGTCCGAGAAGCGCCTGTTTGATGATGAGTTTGTGTCCACCTTGGTATTCATCGGCGCTTTTTGCTTCTGGATCCCAGACTTCTCCAGCTTTAGCTCCCTCGAGCGTCACAGCTAAAATGATGCAAAATCATGTTAATATTCAAACACGAACGCTAATAGAAAATGAAGATCTGGATTTTGAAACATGTTGCTCCTGATTTGTGGAGCTATTGCGTGGATTGGAAGAAACAAAGCATCATGAACGAAATACATTGAAAATGTTATAAGTTTGGAAGTGATATAAAAATGGCGCGCGAAAACACCGGCGCCCTCGACACCAAACAAACCGGCAAAGCCACGACGATTTTCTCTGTAAGTGCCCTTCGCGGCGTCGAAATACGCACACGCAACGAAAGCCCGATAAATACAGATAAGATTACTCACCGAAAAAATACTCATCAGCCATGGTAATGTGTGGATGATAATGGATTCCTTTGAGAACACACGAACACCGGGGACACGCGACTAGCCGGTTTCTGACGCTTGCTGATGCTGACGACGACTGCTATGTGAACCTGTTCGTACGCCGCGCGTTCGACAAGCAGCGCTAACCTAACACGTTTAATATCGAAAATTCACGAATGTGTACGATGCTAATCAGTGCAACGTTGCCGGCTGTTTTTCACTCATATGAGACAAGTTTGTACACTTTGTAAACGTTCGAAAGCTTCAATCCACCAACGAAGAGGCGCTGGGGTCGTTCAAATTCAAAAGTCATGGCTACCTACGCTACACAACTTTAACAATTTAGTTGTGCATGATATTATCGCGAATATGTGAATAATATTCACAATGTCGCGATGCTACCTCGTCCACTACCTCGACGCGACTACTGAGCGGTAGCACTTCGCTCATTCATCGTCTGCTGACTTAAGCATTTTTGCGTTCAGCTATAGAGTGCGAGCGAGCCCTGTGCATCAATCGTCGTATGCATTTTTATGCGTTACTTTATATGGCAAGGGACTACAATGTTGCAATATGACAGAGAAGGAAGATTGGGCTCTGGCTAGGCATAGATAGTTTATTAGAATTGTGCTAATTTAAACAAAAAGGCGCTATAAAAAGGCGTTCAGCCGACTGAAAGTCAATTCGTACCAAGCCGTCGCACAATGGCCAATTTCGGGTAAAAAACGAGATATTAATCAATAACTCGAATTTTAAGCACCCATTGAAGATTTTCTGTATTCTATCTCTTGTAAGTCTATTATTCGAGTGTATTTTATTTAATTTTGGTGGTTTCGCCTATTTTTCTTTGGGGATGACCCCTTTATTTGCTGACAATATGCCCTATTTCATAATTTTTTTTGAAGGAGTTTGATTTTAGTCTCAAATAAATGGGACCCCCCAAAAGTAGTTAAATATGAAGTATCTAAAAGAACATATTTCTGTGAGTAAATTGAGACCAAAATGAAGCCTCTAACTGAAAAACTGACCGAAATATTTCAGGGGGGGGGCGCATTCTTTTCTGTAATCCTCGATAGGATTTTATTGCATTGTAATTAATTTATTATATTATATAAATGTATTAAACTTATCCTAGTTCGTATATTAAGTTAGAATTTCGTCGTGTATATTCGGGGAGCGACTTACACACCCGATTGCAGCGAACTAAACTGAATGTTGCACCAGAGGTCGTTAGTGTTTCGTGAAAATTCTAAAGCATTCAGCGGTTGTGGTTCCCGGTTTTATCATGAGATTTTCAAATTTAAAAATACCATTCGATGATTTGGTGCCTTCATCACTACTTTTTATCTACTTTGTTCTTGTGTGTGCTTTGAAAGTTTTGACTTGTAAAATTTCAGTTGGATTATTAAACAATATTTGTTAAATAAACCAATAAAAAGGTAAGAAAACGAAAATAAAATATTTGATATGTATATATTTGATGTTTGAGCGCGATCAAGTCAGATTCACACATTCATATTGGTTCGCTAGATGCAAATTTGAGGCAACGTCAGGCGCTGATTTGGTTTCCAAGCTGCTCTGTGCTGTCGCGTTGGTATCCAATGAAGAGTTACTGCATATGCCCGGGTGTCGTTGAATATTCGAGTTTGATATTGTCATTAGGTCGTATCTGGTTTGCATCGGCATTATTCGTCCTCGTGGACACTCTGCGATTGTTTCAATCGTACTGGTTGTAAGCTTACCGTGTTTCTCGATCTGAATCTTTTCAACAGACGATGTAGCAGTTGACTGATGTCGTGATCGATGCGAATGATGCGAATTATGCGAATGATGCGACTTGTGCGATTTTTGCGACTTCTGCGATGTGTGCGACTGATGCGAACGACTGCTATGTCTCAAAATGGCCGTCGTCTGCGATGACCGCGACTGTACACTGCGCACTGCTTTCTCCATGGGCTCGTTGGCCGTCTTCAGCTTGCACGCGGAGCATGTATCATGATGAATCAGCTTCAGCTTGCTGTTGGCCTCGTGCCGCACCTTGGCGTATTTCAGTCGGTGGACGTCCCCTTGCAACCGATCCAAGTCCAACTGCAGCTGGAGGTTCTCGTGCATCAAGGCAGCATTTTGTCTAACTAGCTGTAAACAGTTAACAGGAGGTTAATGATGCCACGATGTCTAACCTACATATAGCGCTCTACAAACGTGCAAGTATTTTTTACTAGATGGTGGTATGGGTTTGTAGAACTCCTCCTGAAGAATCGCGTCGAGATGTGTGCGGAATTCATCCATTTTGATTCGGCAAAATCGCGCCGATTCCTCATGTTTGCCACCAATAACAGCAAGCTGTTTCTTCAGCTCCAGTTTGGTGTTCTTCATACGTAGGAATTTTACACTTAAGTTGTAATTTGCTTCCAGGGTTTGGTTGAGCGTGTTGCGTAATTCAGTCACCTCCTTGCGTGCCGAAAGTGGGACTTCGCCCGCGGGTGGTGGCGGTGTTGGTGGTGGTGGACGGCCGCCATCATGTTTCTGCCGCCGTTGCTTTTTGGCACTGTTCATCTCGTGACAGTACTGTTCCTTCTCCTTGTAGTAGAAACTGCGTTCGTCCTCCAGCTGCTGACGTAGGTTGGCGTTCGAACGACGCTGCTTCTTCAGGTCGATGCATAGTTGTTCTTTGTCGCGTGTGGCGGTGGCGAGCGCGCGCTCCTTGCGCTCGTTGTCCGTCTGCATGGTATGCACTGAAATTTGTAGATTCTCGATTTGCGACTTGAGGAGTAACAACTCCGACTGGAATTTGGTGGACGACGACGTCGGCGATGTGGCAGAGGCGGCAGAGTGGCAGAGTATGCCAGCACAGTCCACAGCGCCGCCGCATGCGTCCATGGTTTGAACGCTGCTGCTGCTGGTGCCGGCGCCAGCGGCGGCGGCGAATGATGATGCACTTTGGCTGCGATTGCGACTGGACGTGCGCGACAGAACGCGCCGCACGAAACCGAATTTTGAACCACCGGGCGAGGAACTCTTCTTCATCAATGTGTGTGATTTCTGCCTGCTTTTTCACGTCTTTACATTTGCCAACACATACAATCGGAAACGAAATGGAAAACAAAACGTCACGTTGCGCTAGAATCTGACATATAGCCTCGCATAGCTGCCGAACATAGATATGTATTCCTATTGTCAAAACTGATTGTTTTACGATTAGTTTCAATTTCAACTTGATGTGATTCTAGTATACTATTTTTCCTACCGTTTTTACGCAGATCAGTAAACAACTGAGCGTAATTATGCTGATACGTTGCTGAACAAAACGTGAATAGTAAGTGTATTTATATTGTGGCGGTCCAGACCACACATTAACATATATTAGATATTGTATTTCTTCAAGGTTTTTTTCCACTGTCTATTCTCTCTATTTCAACTCTGCAAATCTTTCAAACGTACACATCAGTTTCCAATCTTTGCATGCTGTTGAAAACGGCGAGGCAAGTTTGAGCCCTTTTTTATATTTGTCGCCAAATTATCAATATTTAGTCTGGCATGAAAGAACTTTTGAACTGTTTAGTCTGCACCACATGTTTTCTGTAAGCACTGAGTCGTCAAGTGGTCAATAAAGAGAACATAGAGGCACAAGACGCTCTTGGGGCAGGTTTAAGTGGATGCATGAAGCGTTTGGCGCCTTGAGCGTCTGGAAAACATCTTACCACGGCCAAGCGCAACGGCACATGCGTGCCCAGCTGCATGTGTGTAGCTACGAGCAGAGAGGCACTCTGTAGGTAGAAGAGAGTGAGACAGGCAGGGCACGCCTCGAGGTATGATTATGGGCGGTGTGCCAGGCTTGGTATGCCGTTGTTAGAGGGTGTTATCGGCCTTCTCCCGCTCAAAGTCGTGGGCGGTGACGAGATCAAGATAAACTTTCGTTTTAAGAATTATGTTTAATAAAGTCAGTCACATTTTTACTCCCGAAACATCTA
>WSZQ02000015.1:1153977-1186050 GCA_019419845.2 Weissflogia rhopalogaster
AGAAGTAGATTTGATAATTTTGAAAATGTATCGCATTGAATTATTATTTAGTTATTTTTAAAAGTTTCTTAATTATTGACTATTCAATGTTTGCTATGGATGAGTAATTTTGTCTAAAGATGGAATGAAGGACGGATGAAAAGTATGGGAATATAAAAATGAAATTTTCCAAAAGGTATTTAGCTCCTAGAATCAATGAAATTAGAGAACTGATTCATAATATCGTAAAATGGTGTATGTAAAATATTCTGTACTTATCTAAACATCGCTCTATGATACGACAGGACGAGGATCGTGGGAATTTATTCATGTAATTAGTTTAATCATCATTTTACTCACAATAGCCATACTTTTACTATACACCATGAACTACAGCAAAATTATTGTAAACAAAAAATGATAATTGTCAAAAGCAGAAAGAATCACAGTTGTTTGATTGACGGATAAGGGTGAAAAACCCCTATTGAAATTCAGATTCAAATTTTCATAAAACAGTTTATTTTAGAAGCAGTATAAAAGAGCTTTATCGTAATGGGATTAAAATAAGTTTATCACCATGAGAAAATAGAAGAATTGGGAAGTATTTTGATGTTTGTTTTATCTTAATAGCTTCATATTTAGTATGAAAAATCTTAAGCAAAAGAACTCCTCGAAAATTGCAAAACGTGCGCGCGCGGTCGCTCGCTACGAAAGCGAATGTATTGTGGCCAAAAACGATCTTTTTTGGACACTGTGCGCCGCGGGTATGACACTCCCCTTAATGTAATATATTTCGCAATATACGACATAAGACGACTTTTCGACTATGTATATAAAAACTACAACATGTTTAGACCACAATTTGTTCACTATACTAACTTGCGTATAGTGGCTCATTACTAGAATAAACCAAACTTGAAATATTAAAATAGGTAGGTATATTTTCAAGTATTGTAATATGCATTATAGTAGTAGTAATATGCAATGGACGTCATAGATACTCATAGTTATGACCTGGCGTCTATTTGCATTTCTAGATAAAACTTCACTTCCTTAATCTGCTAACTCCAAGAAGTAGGGATTAACGCTAATGACAAGATTCCGAAAGTCGTTCAATGCGTGGTCTTATTTAGATTGGATTAAGGAATTTCCAAAATACAACAGATTAGTACGTACCTATAGCCTTAATAATATACAACCTAACACGTACCTGTAAAACGCTAAATTATGGAAACGTATTTTTACCTGCAGTTAGAAATACTTATCTTTGGTAACGAGGGTTTTTCAAACTTGTTATTATGACTTAACAGAAAATTTTACAATCTTGCAGTGAAGAAGTATTGATAAAAAATGTTAATTGTTTCACTAAGAAGTAAATATTGACACAAAACTATAGAAATGTATATTAACTTGAGTTTCTGAAATATCGCACTTTCTCCAAACGCGATTTTCAGTTTCTGAAAACTGATTCGGTTTCGGTGCAAGTGCTCTAAAAAGTCGATTAAAATTTGCATTACTGACTAAATCATTATTTTTTTTTCGTCAGCATATTTCTCATTTATTTCTATTTTTTGTTGGAACATCTTGTGGCACACTTTTCTAGTTTCAGAGAAAATGGAGTGTATATATGTTGTTATGAATTGATGCATTGAAAATTTTAAATTTTTCACTTATACAATTATGAAATTTATTTGTTTTATTAGTATTTGTACGAAACAAACTAATTTTTCAACTGAAGGACTTTAACGGTCGTTAGTCTTAAAAATATATTTATTACTATAAAAATTCGAAACGAAACAAAAAATATGGTTAACCGCTCGCTTCAATGAAAATTATTGCTGATACTGATAAGATGACAGACAAAATTGACGCGCATGCACAGGGATTTAAACGCCTTAAGAAAACCTCGTTTACAAGACCAAGTCAATCGAATGTTACCTGTAAATTCAAATAAGAAACTCAAATGTTAACCCAAAGTAACCTCAACTACATCAACGTTGAAAAATATCCCATTAAATTTGTCGACAAAATGAGGCAAGAATAATTTCTGTTGACTCGTGGAACGGCTTTCCAATCAACTTACGTACTGTGCATCTGCAAGTTTTTCCATTCTTTCCTTCCCTTGCCAGACTGCGTGTTTGTTAGCGCTTTTACGCGCACCGCTTACTTTTATTCCTGTCTCCGGCATTCTTTCAAAATGCAGAATCGCGCATTACAGCTAACCGAAGAGTAATTTAAAATAATTGCGCGACGAAGACGCTGGAAGTTAAAACGTCCTAAAGGAAACCTGAGATAGCAGCGGGAATGTTTTTTTATTGTTTCCAATTAAACAGCGCTGGGCTGGCGTTCTTTTTTTCTGCTTTCTGCATTTTATTATTCGGCAATCGAACGCGAGCGCGGGCGGAAAGAAGGCGCAACGTTTGGTGTTTTGCATGCTGTACTTCGATCATTCATTATTAATTGCGATCGGTATTGTGTTGTTCGGACATAAATAAAACAATTACGTGGAAAATTCTGTTGATTCGGCCGAAATTGAATTCCGTGAAAATTAAAATTCAAATTGCAGGAATCAGTTTACAATAACCAAGATTTTTTTCCGCTGGTTAAATTTCTATTGATGAATTCATATTGAAGTTACATCTACATACGTTTTATAATGAAATAAGTATGTAGGCCGTATGATGGCAGGCTAGTGGTTGCGTCTCGGTATATCACACAGGAGGCCGGGGTTCGATTCCCCGAGACAATCCACCGGGTAAATATTATTCACACACAACTTACCACAAATTCTTACAACACTAAACAAATCAACACTCAACATTCAACCCCCAACATTCAACACTCAAAAACAAACACATAAAAAATACACACAAAAATATATGTATAAACACGGCGGAAAAACCTCAGGGTTTATTAACTATAAAATATATACATTATTATTATTAAGTATGATGTATAGGAACAAGGTTTTTTCAAACTAAAGTCATTTTTGATTAAAGTTCCTTCCTTGCTAGCCATCAGCAACCTAAACATTAATTACCTCACTTAATTACATTACCGAAATCTGCATACATACACTTGCCAAACTGCTAGCGGCAACATCCCGCAAGTTTGGACAACTAAACTTAATACATGTTTGGATTAAACAATTAAGCATAATAAAATTACTGACTGTACGAGGTAAACTGGGATTTACGCCATCTAGGTTAGGTTAGGTTAGGTTAGGTTATGTATATCATTACTTAATAAAAATCGACAATGAAATGTGCATATTATGCAACAAGAAATTACCAGGAAATTAATATATTACGTAACAAGTGCAGTAAGATACATATTACGCACGAATAGAAGTTACGTTGTTTGATATCGATCAAGCAGACGCTATGTGAAAAGAGGAAAAAACGCACGAGTGTGTTTCAGTCATGTTCCCTTATTTATATATCCGAACTTTATATGGGCAATAACAACGGTCTTATGCAATCTTATGATGATCGCATCCACTATTCGAAACATTATGACTGAGAGCCTTGAGATAAACTTACTTATACCTTAACTGTCATAATACCAATCAAGAGGCAATTAAATGAAATTTATTACGTCTTATTAAAAGCACGTATATTGCCCTAGATCTATAATTTTCGATACACTAAATTAATATAACCTAATCAACTAATTTGCAATTTCAACCCTTTTGTATTGCAGGGCGGCTATATTTCGCGGTGATCGAATATGGCGTACACGTATTATGTCTGATTCACAATCCTATTCGAGCGTATTCATCGGCATTCGCGCACGACAGGAAAACATGAGAATTAAGCCTCTGCCCCGTCTGCCATCACCCACTCACCCCCCATTCGCACTTCAAAGCCGAGTGCGAACAATTCGAATGTTCAATTTGGCTGTCAAAGCGCGCCGAGCCTAATAAAGGTAAACGATATGAGAGGCTCATTATAATTTCCAAATTGGCAAACTATTACCCATGAGCCGTGAGTTGCCATCCCTCCAAAAGCCAGCCAGCCACCCAACGGAGGCGGCGCACCGCGGCCTAGCGAGGCGGTGGTTGTACTGGACGCAGAGCAGGAAACTACGCACTAACCTGTCTGAGTATGTGTGTGTGTTTGCATGAGTGTGCGAAGGACGATGGGAAGTTGGCGGGTGAAAGGACGCATTCAATTTGATTTAGCGTAATGGTGAAGGCGCCGGGAGCGTCATTTGTGCGAAATTATTTAGAATTTGACTTCTAACAGATATCAATACTGCCGGGGCTTTGAATTGCATAGATTTGATGAATAATCTATAATCAATAGTCGTTAACTATGAGTTTGATCTATAAAATAGTGAAATTCAGTGTAACAGACAATGCAAAATTATTAAAAAAGGGATGTCAATTTGTTTTAATTCACGATTTAATGGAAATTCAAATCAGAATTTACATAATGCATCTTTAGAGCTATTGATCATCTCACATAAAGTCCACGTAATCCTATTAAATAAAGTTTTTCTCTCCCTGAAAGGCAATCAGAGTAATTGTCGAAAAATATTAAAATTAATTTGAAGCTGAAATACCTTGTGGCGGTCACTAAGCGCGGTTTCCACACGAAGAATGAACAAATATCAACATCCGCCGAAATCTTAATCATCCAAACATAAATATCCCAAATGCTGAGGCGTCCAAATCATTTCTTTGAGAACGTGACGGCGTATAAGTAGGAGGCCAATGCCCCACAAACGGCAGTCCGTCATCACCAGCCAGAGTCCGTCATCAGCAGAGAGTCCATCAACAGCGCGAGTTCATCATCAACAGCGAGTCCATCAACAGCGCGAGTTCGTCATCAGTAGCGAGTCTAACTTCAGCAGCCAGTGCAAATTCAGCTACGAGTTCGTCATTAGCGAGTCCGTCTTCATCAGCGACTCTGCCAATCCCACAAACTTTGAAGGGAAGGACACCAACTTTACTTCACAGCTTTTAACTAACTTTAAACTTTGAAATAGTAACGACGGATCATTCATATTTCCATACCAAATCATTCAATACCAAATAGTATATTTTACTGGAGTAGAAAAACTATTTATTTCTCACATATCAAGTTTCGATATATAATTTTCCATTTGAATATATGGTATTTACTTCAATTTTATAATATACAAATCTACTTAGAGTAAATATAGGTATGTAAATTTTAACCACATTCACAGCGCTGCGCGCCGCCCCACAGCGAGGTTAAACCTACAAAGGTAGCAAAGTGGCAAACAAACTAGTCAGCCCAAGTTTAAGCCCATGTTTTAGGTCCTGCAAGTTTTAATCATGCTCTTTGCAACTCCCACTTTATTTCGCAAATACGTCGAGTCAAAATTCAAAGAGTGCGGTCCTGGGGGCGCTCGAGCAGCGGTTGCGACGGCGGCAGCGGAATCTCGGATTTATCTGGTTCACTGCGGTTTTCAGTTACCTGCTGCGACGCCGCGACGCCGAGGCTTTATTTCTTTGTTTACATTACAAACTGCTTACAGAACCCCTTTACGCATAGGCGCGCAACTTAACGAACGCCGCAGGTGGATGCGATACGTGGAATTCAAACGCGCCACCATACTCGAGTTTCTGCGATTCAGCAACTATTTACGGCATCAACTATTTCATTGCGGTTCACCTCAGTTGCTGGCAAAGTTAATAAAACTAGGAATTCCGTATTTGTGTAGGCAGCAAGTTTTACCATTGTGTAATCTTGAATTCATGGTGTTTTCTTTTCGATGAAGTCCGAATACTATTTCTATTGGAACATATAACACTATTTTTTTATAAAGAGTAAAGCACAGGCTTGGCGTCACGGGTTTGAATGAAATTTGGTAGCCACAAGGTATAGGAAAAATCATTTAAACATGAACGAGGTGTCTTTAATTTGAATCTTTAATCTTAAACATTGGCCTTAAAACTATAAAAATCAGGTTGCGCCGATATTCCTTAAAGCTCAGCTTCCTCAGCTATGAAACTACCATGAACCCATTACATAGCTTTCTTTCGTAGAACTACAGCATCTATCAATACTGTTATGGTCAACCGTGGGTTGTGTAGATCATAACTTAATCGACATCAAATATAATGTATACATTATTCAATACAAGAGGAGAAAAAGAAATATTAATTAAGGAAGAAATTCTTGAGATTAGATTCACTACACGAATGTTTAGATGTTTTACAGACTTTTATTGTATTGTACAATGCACAAATTGTAGTTTTAACTTTGCCAAGTGTAACAACCACATTCTTTTCATCCGAGAATTTTTAAACATGGACATGCAATATTTTTACCTAAAAATTCTTAGTATATAAGCATCCTCCTAAAATTGTAATTCACCAGTACCTGATGATGACATTCGTGTAGTGAATCTATTCTCAACAATTTCTAAAAATGTTTTACCAACAACCGACAGAAGATTCAACCAACTAAGGAAGAGGAATCTAAACTAAAAATAAGTAGGCCCGAATAAAGATTACCCACAAGTTCGATATTGATTAATAATAAAACGAAAGAAATAATATCTAATTTTGAAAGAAGTAATCAAGAAACTATTCGCCAACTGCTGGAAATATTAAGTAACATTTGGGGATTTCTTTTGACATACGATACGACCAAGATGCGTCCCCTTCGAACGCAAGTTGTTCGGAAAGATGTCCCGTAATGGGCTCATTTCGGCTGCCAAAACTTCCTCGGGCGGTGCGCGCTAGTGGTGGCGGTGGCGGCCGTGTCTGGGTGACTGCAAAACTTCCACACTCACGCAATGCACGTGCACGCTCATACACCTCCAGCATAGAACTTTGTTGCGCTGGGCGAGCGACGAAAACGACGTAAATTAGCGATGTAATTCACGTGACGACCGCGTCCCCCGGCGACGTCTGCCGCCGCCGAGTCGCACTAAATTACCGCCTCTCGCTCTCCCAGCGCATCCCTGACTATCCACCGCCACCACCCTCGCGCATATGTGCGCGTGCCATCTCCCCGATAGCCAGTATTTTAACATCGGTTTATTGCGACATCGACTGGCGGCTATCTACCTCCTCCTGCGTCCTCTCACACATTCCATATCCGCATATACACATATACACATATACACATTTACACATATACAATCAAATTTTATATTGAAATTGGCTATATGTGGGTTGAATTCACGGAATAATTTTATAGTTTCAGAATGGCTATTTATTGGGGCACATTATAGTTTTGCATAATTTGACGATACTCGTATGAGTTGAGTCGCGCGAGCCAAATGTCCCAATTTTCCGCAAATCTCCATATCATTCCAATTATCCGCCGATCCTTGGGACGCCATCATTCGCTCATATGACGGCGGGCGGCGGCGATGGTAGTGGCGGTGTTGCTGTTGGTGCTGCTGTGGCGCGGGTGGAATCGCGTAGTCGTCCGGAAAACGAAATTAGCATCGAATTTGTGCCGTCCAATGGATTTTTACGAGGGCACAGCTTGCGTGCGCGAGGCCCCTCGCGTCGTTATTTTTTAATAAATTGCGTTCGTAATTCAGCAGAGCGTTGGTCGTCGCAGCGAGGAGCAGGATGCTGGGATGCTTTTTGGCATGCGAGGGATTGGTATTATCAGAAAACGTGGCTGGAGCGCGTTATTGTCGGAATAAAATTGTCGTAAAAAGCTGAATGCTAAAGAGGCACGGTAAAGATGTATATTTTACATGTAATTTTACGCAAATGTAATGAGTCCATTATCCATATAGAGACTTTATAACATATACGAAATATATTTAAGGTAATGAGGTATTATTTCAACTTTATGTTAACACAATTTTAAGTATGTAAATCGAGGTACTAGCAACGTATCAAGAGATATCAATTTGTTTTAGAACAAAGAACCATGGTGAACTTCTATTAACATCAATATAACAGTATATGTGCAACAAGCGTGGAATGATACGCATTTCTCACGAGGGACAACTCGCCTTCGACTCGTAATGCGAGTCATTTGAGTCATACACTATACCTCAGTCATACTATAACTATTAGATGTAAAAATAATGAGTATTATGAGTAGTTATGCGTCGTTTAGTTTTCTAGTATCGGTGAATTAGATGCCAAAAATTACAAAAATGGAAAGGTGGCGCGGCGTGCGCACATCATTGATTGCCCTGCCCCCTATCATGGCAGCTGCAACACTATGAACACATTTCAGTACTGACTTGCCCCGAACTATGCCAAGTACAGATATAAACAGCAGAAGGATAAAGACGTCATTTTTAAACAAAATCTATACTGAAATGTGTATATAATACAACAAGTATTGCAGAAAAACAGATTTATCTAAAGGAGACAAGAGAAAAAGAGGAACATTTTCTAAAAATTAGACTATAAACTTCATTACAAGCACCTTCCGCACTCTACTTGAAATCTCCCCCAGGGTAAATGAATTTACGAAAAGGTAATCTATATTCCATTGAAAGTATGATTAAAATCCCATTTCTCAATCTCATTTTCGGGTCTCGGGTCTCGGACTTATTCTGAGGCCCTTTTTTTACATTCGTCATTCCTGTTGCTGATCAAAATCCTCGCATAACGGAAGTTTCAGCCAATGAAGGCTGAATTCCACGCGTCGCACGCCGCACAAAAGAATAAAATCTAATGGAATATACAAACAGATGGCGGAATTATGCGGGCCTCGTATTTGTCAAATATTCGCTCCGCTTCCAGTACGGTTGCGAGTGCCACTCGAAGCGCACATTGAACACCATTCCTAACGCTGTTGCCGCCCCTCGCAGCCCGCCTCCACTCGCCACCGATACCGCGAAGGTTGTATGAATAATGCGATATGATTGCCTCATACATATTTAATATGCGCCTAGTTGAGCGCACTGGAGAAGGAAATCTTGTGCCCCCCAACACCATCCCTATCAGAACGCGTCGCGTCGCATCGGCGGCGGTAGAGTGCTGATTATTTCTTGTTTTCTTGGCGTGGTTTTGATGTGCCGCAGATGAAATCATTTACAGACAAAGCGGGGAATTTTACTTGTTGATTGGGGTTATTCTTTCTGGTTTGATTTGATTCTTTTGGATATGACTTCTTATTTCTGTTCTAGTTTTATCTACCCGGTGTGGATCTAACAGATTCATTAAGGAAAGGTGTCTTTCACAATTTAGTACTGTGGCGGCAATCCATTGATGCACTAACAATATTAAGATCAACAAATCTCAGCTCTTCTCTATTAGCCTCCAGGCATATCTATTTTTATTCTTCCACTTCTAAAGTTTAAACTGTTATAGTCCAACCTCCTTCTATTTCTCATTTAAATATCAAAGAAATAACATCCTTACTGATACTTGCCACAAAACGTTTACCTGAAAGTTCATTCCATTTTTTCCATTTTGCATTTCCATAGATCCCAGTTAAATAGACAGAAAACTCCCAACCTGAGCGAAAACTATTGAAATAACTATCGATTTCGTTGCCAGCACACCACATTCATTCCGCATAATAACGTAATATAAGTGCGACCAATCTGCATAGGACGCCATTCGCCGATGTAGTTCAATTTAAATATTTCCGAAAAATCGAAATTGTCCGCCCGGTTTGTACGCAATTTGTATTCATCGAATATGTCCCGCAACCCTCATTAACAAACATTTTTATGCGCCCGCATCCACAATTTTTATGCGCGGCGCAGAGGCGTATTTGAATTTTAAAAGTTCCCTCTGTTCACCACTCCTCGCGTGTTTCTTCATCCCCAGTTGAAAAAATCGTGGGCATTTTTTTCCGTGCGCGAGCGGACATAAGCGGCAAACCTATTTCTGTGCATCCTCCTACCATACACATATACTCACACACAGATAAACATACAAACACAGAAACACACATGAGGCGCCTTTCAAGAGACGCTCGCCATGACCATAAACCACCTCCTGTTAAGTTTTATCACTCGTTAGAAGCGCATGGTGACGCGCATAAAGCTGTCCGGGGCGAGGCGACTGCCTCGAATGCTCCGGATTTCGGTGTTCGTCTGTAATAAAGCGGCAACAAAACGTTTGATAGCCATGCCGGTGGACGCAAACACGAGACTCTAATTAAATTGTTTACTGTTTGCTAACAATCGAACGCACTCTGTGCGAAGTGGGTAGCGGAAATAGCGGTAGCGGTAAAAAAGATATCGGCAAACAAAAACAATCATTGGTGAGCGCGTTTGGCGAGGTGGTGGATTGCACAAAGAGCTACGGGGAACTGGTACCCGGCGGAGGCGATGCGACGGTGAAAAACTGTACAGCATTAATGGTCAAAATGTGTAATCACAAATGGAATTCGCTCGCCAACACTTTTTCGAAAACATTCATGTTAATTGAAAACTCGAATTGCGCTTAATGTGGAATGTGTGTTTGTTGCATTGTTCGAGAGCGAGAAAATTGTTGATTTGATGAGTGACGTTGAATAGAGTTTATGGATGAAATCAATATCAATTTAGGGGTGTTTATAGTTCTAGACTTACTAGTTTCGGTACTTTCAAGATAAATTTACTCTAATATCAAAGTATTTTACGGTACTATGTCGGAAGACACTTTCTTATTCTCTATTAGACTTTCTTAGTTTCAATTGTGTTGTTCCAACCTAGGCATGTCAAGGGTACTCGATAATTCCGGGTTACTCGGTTTTCCGCCTTGTCAGTTTCGGTTTAAAACGGGCTTTTACTTTGAAAGGTTTTGTTTGAACAGCCATGTACAGCCAACGACCAGAAAAATCATCCACAATTTCTGAATTGTCCTCGTACGGTCCAGACACGTCAATCAATAAATGGTAAGTACCATTTATAAGTATCCCTGGTACAACGCAGTAGCATGTCGAGGGAGAGTAGCAAAAATTCAAGCGAGTAAACCCTTAAAAGAAAACCCCCGTGTCAGATGTGACATTTGGTGGAGACGCCTCGCACATATAGTCACAATAGGCAAAACCGCAACAGAATAAACCCGAAAATGTACAAAACCCGAAAACCCGGAGACTCGGGTTTCGCTATTTTGCTATTCTGTTGCTCAAACCGAAATTAACGCGAGTGTGCGAGATAGTCACAATAGGCAAACCCGAAGATTGACAAAACCCGAAAACCCGGAGACTCGGGTTTCGCTATTTTCTTTGACAAACCTGTTCCAACTTCATTTACAATTAGCTTTACCTCTTGTACTACTTAGGAAGTCAAGTTTTTCCTCCATATATTAGTTTATTTTCTATTTTAGGCGGCGATTAGTTTGTGTAGATCAGTTCTTTACAGATGAACTAGTTCCCTCAGAGACAAATTTCTCCTAACATTATCTAGGTTAAAGCATTGAATTACATAAAACTAGAACAATAATTGTATGTAATTTGAATGAAAATGATGGGTGTTTGTTGGGAATCGATGTGAAATCAAACGAGCAGAGAGAAGTTTCGAAACGTCGATGACACTTTAGCGCTAGTTTGCGCCAATGCGAGTTTTGTTCCACTACCACCCATACCCATAGAAGCAGCCAAAGCATTGTTGGAGCGTCCGACGATGCCTTCCTTATTTTCGGCGTGGCAACTTTGCAGCGCTTTTTATGTGCATACTGGCAGTGTCTTACGATTCACAATTACGATCGTAAAAACAAATTATTCCTTTTATGGAATCGCATAACAGAGGCATGATTTTTACGTTGGATACATTACTATGTATTTATAGAAAATTCTCTTTCAATTATTCTATACTATTGTAACGTTACGGTCATATGATTCCACCAAATGTGCCGTTCGAGAGGTTTTTGATTTATCAATGTTTATCTAACTCGCTTGGCATTTATATATTACTCAACTAGCTACAGTGCTATCCACCGGAGATAAAGTAAATGATATTTACCATTTAATGACGGACATATCTGAGTCGTATGAAGACGGCGCAGAGATTGGTGATGACGTGCTGATGGGCTGTGGCTGGCTGGTAGTTGGCTGGCTATCTGTTAGGAATGACTTCGGGTGGCACAATATAAACTCACAACTTTTTTTAACTTAGCGTATAGTAAATGACAGCAAAGCAAAGTTACAATGAGCTACAAGCGATCACGACTACTAACTATTCTGCGACGGTGGTGGTGACTGATCGGTCGATGGCGATTTGGACAGCAAGGTGACTCCTAATCTACACAAGAAATATCTTGTCTAAACTTTCCAGGAATAGTTATCTAAATATTCTTCATTCATCTATCCTTTCTTACCCTTCTCTTCTGATCCACACCTCGCTCGTGCCATGTATATTTATATAGATGTCAGATGCCACTAAAACGCTCACTTGAAACTCGCTCTGTTCCCTCAACTACGTTGACCAGTATCAATCAGATTAAAATGCCAAATAAATATTTAAAATATATGAATGCCTGCATTAGTCCACTTAAAACGACAGTTATTTGAAAATAAGTATTCAAAACGAAGTCCACATTGCAAAAGTCGATCCGCCACCCCCTCATAAATTTATTCGGGTTTGGTTAATTGACTTAGTGTTTACATTTACAATTAGACCACTTTCGTAATCATAGGTACAAATGTAGTTGTCAAAACCCTTCTCTGTCTCTAGTTCCTACTATAAAAGACCCCAACGTTATACCATTGAAGCTGATTTGGGAGGTATTAATGCGACGAGGCGAGCCTAACCAGGACGCGGATGAGAATTGGGAATATCCACGGCAGTGCGCCGCGCCGCATTTCCGACACTCGCAAAACGCTAATATCCCATGGTCGGACAGGTCATCCCCCACGTGACCGAAGCCATTGCATTGACGCAGCCGAAGCATCAAAACGTCCACTCTAATATTAATAGCTCAATGGCAGATGGGTCTTGTGTCCGTGTGGGAACAGCACTCTAGGCTGTTGCGGCACTAGAGAGAGACAGTGGACAACCGCCCAGTGGTGATCAGCTCGGTATGGCCGATATCGCAATTATAAGCCGATAATCAAATAGCCCATCTGCCTTTCCACCTTGTGGGCTTGCGATCCATTTGGCTTTGGCACGGCACGGAGCCGGAGTATTTCGACGAGGATGCGACGTAGCTCATTGGACCGGCGGATGACATGATGGAGGGATCGTCGGCTTGAATGATCATAATGTGCGTTTGATTGACGTTTGACCAGTCCCTAAACTAGTAGTAATGCGTGCTGTAATAATAGAACTAGATGCCATCGAAAATTCACGACATAACTTAATTATACCGAGCATAGCATCTAAATAATCTGATAGAAACTCTAAACTTAATATTAGTTTGGGAAATGTTGATGGTTATCCATTAAAATCTATTCTGATATGATACAAGACGTTTCTAAAGGATTTTATTCAAGATCATGAATCTTTACAATATGTTCTGAGCCTTTCTGAGGTCATATAAACCCGAATACGAAAACCTGCCGGTTATGGTATAAAATAAACAATTACTTGAAAACTGATATCAAATCCGGGTTTTACAAAAAAAAATCTTAATATCAAAAAAACCGGAGTCGAAACGAAAAGGGCGTTTTTCAGTTTTGGAAAGACAAAAGCCCGTTTTTGAAAATGGTTGTGAAACCCGAAAACCGGATTTTCGAAAAGCTTCATCATCTTCATATCTCAAAAAGTCGAAGCTGCAATTTTTTCTTTTGAGAAACGAAAAATCGGGTTTTAGAAAAGTCTAGTTTTCTGGAACGACTATGTTAATATCTCAAGATATTAAAGCCTGCCAAGTGGCAGAATCAATGACTGTTGACCATAATCACCAGGGATCGACCCTCGACGGGCGCAGTGAAAATTCAATAGTAATTAGTTTTCAATATGATTAATTACATTGAAAGAGAATTAAATAGAGGTAATAACCTTAATTGCCGTTGCTCGCCAATTTCAACACTATTAAAAACACCATTATAAATGTTAATAACGAAATCCTTCATATCTTCAATACCTCCCAAAATTACCCTTTCATCATCAAATCGGTTATTACACACTCATGTAGAATTGTACAAAAATAAGCTCGAAATAATCCTCGTAATCATCTCGTAAATCCTGTTGGCATCAAACTCTTTGGAGTTGTATTTTTTTGCGCGAGCCGGGAGAATTTGTTGGGATTCATGGCATCGAAAAATGAGAATTGAGCCCACACGAATTCCAAAATTGGCTGAGCGGCAAACGCCGCCAAAGTTGCAGCGTTTTTGAGTGGCTCGAGAATTTCGGTGGATTTGGAGGATGCGAGGATTGCTGATGCGTACGTGGCGCACCACTTGGAGGCGGCATACATCGAAAAAAAACGCTGCAACGTCAAACCGCCCTCGCCCCCTTCTCCCGCTGCTGCCGACCCGCGTCGTTGAAACCCATCCACACGTGCACAACACGTATACACATCGTTTATTCCGCTCGCTTTTCGCAAATATCGCTCGTAAAATCGTGATTTTTTCCGCGGCTCTTCACAGAATAAACGCCTGAATTATTGGCGAGACGAGTCAGCCGAGGATTCACACAAATTCTAGCGCCGGATTGAAACACCATCTAGCTTACAGCTGCCGCCTCCGGATCATAGAAAAGTGCCGAGCTGTGGATTATTTTGCTAGAGATGAGAAGAGCGTCAGATGTGTCTACAAATCAAAACACACAAAAAAGCATCGATTTATGCACAGTATTACGTCGTGTTTTATTAAAAATTCCATTCCGCCGTGTTTCTTTTTTATTTGATTTTATTTTCTTTATGCCCCAAAGTATAATAAAAATGAACATTTTAAAATTCAGCATAATTGTGTAGCAAAAGTTACTCATGTTTGCCATCAAATCACCCGAAAATGTACTCCCGAATACTGCGCGTATGAATCACAGGGGAAAACTTTTCGTCGTACACACGTTGCGCAGCACGGCGCTGAAATGAAAGAAACAACGCATGCCGGGAATCATGCAAAAAAGAACGCGGCAACTTTTTGTTTATGCACGATTTGCGCGTCGCAGTCGGTCGCGGCACAGCGGCGGTGTTGGCGGCGGTGCAAAACCTCCATCAGTTATAAATAAAAATTCATACTTTTTCGTTTTAATCCAGCTGAATGAAAGCGCGCAGAAACTCCGGTGCGATTTATATCCGCCTGTTTCACTTGCCAAAATAACACCGTTGCCACATTCTGTGGCAGCTAATTTTCCCCTCGTCCTTTATTCGCTGCGCTGAAACAACAGAAAAAACAGCAACACGAAAGTTTTAATAATGCATTCCGAGGCACAGTTTGTTTATAATGTTTTATTATTTAATATTGCATTATTTAATTGTATGCTTAATGCTTTGGACCTGCGGTTTACAAACTTTTTTGTAGCTGTGTCCTTTTTTGCCCCCCCTTCCATTTGTTTCATAGCCCTTTCCTTTTAATTTTCATGATAATGATTTTTGGCTGACCAACTTGGGCAGCCTAGTCATAAAATATCTGCTTACCATGCAGGCGGACGGGGTTCGAGACCAAGGGATGGGCATTCCAGTGAATTATTTACATTATATATAATATCTTCAGGGTGTAAGAACTCCACATGTTGAGACGCACTGTGCTTCATATCTATTAGAACGCTTCCAATTTCTCCTGAAATTAAATCATCAAATATAATCTGTCAATTTTGGAGTTCGTTGGGAAAATACAATATTTCTTATTTCTTCAAATTAAAATGTTGATAGAGTCCCAGCTCGACCCCGCCAGCACTATAGCATTAAAAAAGGCTCTGGAATAGACAAAAGAGAAAAAGCGGTTGGAATCAGGGGCGACCGTTGCCAGACGTTGTATAAAACATGGGACGTCATAAGTACACCGGAATGGAGTTTCTGCGAGAGATAGTCTTCAATTTGGCAGCAAAATCCGGAATATACTAGAGAATAACACCGTTCCGTCGACGGGCCGGGCATAAATCAGTGCCAGCGCGCCTCCGCCTCTGCCTTCGCCGCCGCCACAGCACAACCACACTACGCCGCATACTCATGCACGCATACACTCGTTTCGGAGGCCACCATCACCGCCACCACTAACGCCGCCTCCCACAACGCCCGGCTTATTACCGAGCGCCGCGCGCATAAATCATTGCCGGGTGGCCCGTGCGCCTCGCGGTGAAAATATGTGGCCAAAAAGTAGCGGGCGCTCGCTCTCGTAATGGACCATTGCGCTGATTATAGCAGTCCATTGACGCTCAGAATTATCGGGGTCATTCGCAAAACCGCTCGCCGACCGGATGCTATCTAAGGCCGACTCGCCAGCCACCGCTAATGGTGCGCGCACACACCGTTTTCCTTCCGAGATTTGTTTGGCCGACCGACGCGACGTCGGCGTTGTTGCGTTGTTGTTGCGACGGGAGGAAATCAGTAAACAATCAAAAACGGTGTCTACCTTCCAGTACAACCGAGTACAGCAGAGTGGACGCGAAGTTTACGAGCGTTTTCCTGCATCCCTTGCATCCTTTCTGGGATAACAAAGCGGCAAGTGGCGGCCGAGAAAAGAGGGGAAAAGGTTTTCGGAGTGTTATAAACAGCGCGTCGAAAACGCGTTGTTTGCGGCGGCTATTAAGAATTTGCCAAAGTTGGGAATCTTTGTGGAACTGTCTCGACAAAGTTGGTATAATAAACTGACGCGTTTAATTTGTTTGCGGGTTGGCTATTAATTCGACGATCACAAGTTTCTATATCGTCGATCACCCACCCTCTCTCGTTTCCCAGCGCATTTTCCAAAGTATTTGCTCGGAATATCGCCTTGATTTGGATGAGTCTGGAACGGTATAGAGCAGAATTTATTGTAGTCGTAAACTGGACTTAAAACGGTTCAATTTATTGGTTTTGGTATAATATATTTTGATATAACTCTTCTTCTCTTAATACTCACATTTATATACTTTGAAAAGAATAATTATTACAAACGGTATTCACCACAATCAAATTTATTTACTCCTCCAGAGCTGTTGAAAACGGCGAGGCTAATAGGCAAGAAAAAAGGGCATGAAGGAAAAGGTATCGGGTGTCTGGAGCCGGATGCTCATTTTTGGCTTGACAATTTCTAGCCAAAGATTTTGGAAACTCAGCCATTAGACGGCGAGACATATCTCGAGCGAAACGAGTCCGACTGAGGGCAATAAATTTCGGGGATAAAAGTGACGCTGACTGACATTTTAGACGCACCAGCTAGCTCACGGGTGGTTTACAGTCGTGGACAAGTGGCGGAACACCATGAGTTGCGTGCAGGAAAGAGAGGCACCAGTTTTCTTCTTTAATTCTCTGGGCGATATGAACTTTCTATAATTCTATTCTGCCATTCTTGGTTCTCCATCTCCAGACCCAAAACTCTCACATATCTTCAGATCCTCATTCATTCCACATAAGTTCTATTGCCCTTTCCGATACAGCTACCCTCTCATAAGCCTCTTTGCTCCACTCCTACCATGTGTACTTCCATTTTCATACGCACCACCTCTTAATACATTTCATTAATCTCGTTCCTGCTGACTTTGCATAGTTCTACGACCGCTGTACTAAATTCCAGCGACACTGCCTTTTTAAACGACATTACATCAAAAACTCCAATAACCACGCAATTTTACCACCATAAATCCACATTAATCCCAATTATAACTAAAATAAATATTATAATTTGAATTTAGGATTATCGTGCTTTTCTGAAACATCCATCAAATGAATCCCCACTCAATTTCCCCATCCCCAAAATGGTCACTAATAATTTACCGCTTTGTTAATCAGCAATGAATTAATAAAATAGTTTTGGCCTCGAACAATTCACTAAACTATACGGTGAGCTTTCGATACTACGTCATTGTTCCATTAGCGGGAAATTAATTTCGGTTTTTGCGCCGTCGCCAAGCAGAAGCAGTTAATCAGCAAATTGAAAGCAATCGGTCGGCGACGGCGGTGGCGCAGCGGCGGCATCCGCGTCGTGCGCTCGACGCTTCATCAATTATATTTTTAATGTATAGTTTGTGTCGCCGGCGTTGGCCCGGTCGCCGCCTCCTAGACGACGGCGTCATTGCGCGTCGAGTGGATTAAGCGCAACATCATTGCGAGCCGTGCGCCAAAGCGATAAATTCCGATTTTATTTGTCAAACAAACAAACGTAAGGCGAGATGGATCGGAGAACGCGTATGGGGGTGGCTGTTATCGCCACCTGCCCCTCTACGAATCGCAGAGGTTGTGTTTCAATATGATCCGTAAGAAATAAACACGCATCAATTCGTCTATCTGCAATTGATATACCTGTGCAGTTCCTTTTTTATAAAATAAGAAAAGAGTTCTTTAATACTATATGTTTAATACTTATGTTATCAGCCTAGAAGATAAATATAGCACACATATGAAAAAGGCACATTAAAAAATTTCCTATAGGTCGATTTAATACACACCTCTAGAATAGTCCTTGGAGGGGCAACATGTTCAAACAGTTCTTGCAGATGCGGTATAATAATAGAACAAATCAATAAAGGGATATCAAAATAGTTCCAATGAGTTAGAGTAGAAATCAGATTAAAACGTCTAAATGAACAATATTCCAGCCTAAAATTATGAATGTCTTGTCTGTTTCTATTTGTACATTCATATTTTGGTGGAGGCGCCGGGCAAACCCCAACAAATTCAAATGTAAATAAATGTACGGTAGAGGGAAATCCCGTTTCCAAATTTGCGACCGGGTGTGAAAGCGTGCGACAGGTAGCAGGACGATGTTGCTACAGACAGGCGCGGGCAGATTTTCACGCATTCTGCGCCGTGGGGCGGTTGAAAATTGTCGCACGTTTCACGCGCACGTACAATTGATGCCAACTGTTGTTTTCCCTCACCGATAGCTTTCCAACTATGTTCACGACGAAATTCAATAATGACGAAATGATTTCAGCGAAATTGCGTCGATATTTTTGTTTTCTTTTAATACAAGTTTAATTCAAGATAAGCAAAAATGGTCGAAACTTTTTGAAGTGTTTACGTAAAAGTCAATATTTTGTTGTAATGTTTCCGAAATAAAAGTTTCGGCAAACTGTGTGGACAAGATGTGTATGTGTTTGGTGGAAAGCGAGGAAACTCGAGCGAAACCTGCCACGAGGAATTCACCAGCCACCCCCTGCGCGAACATGTGCACAATGTTACATGTAGCACGCGTGATGGTGGCGGTGCCGGTGTCGGCGGGGGGAGACACACGCGTGCCTTTATTAAATTGAATTTATATTTGTATCGACATCGGCAGGCGTAGGGCGCAACGGTGCGACAAAGTTTTCACACTTTCCTGATGGCACCATCACTTTCTGAAAAGTTTTTCTTGTTTTTATTTTTAGTTCTAGAGTTTCGCTGTTTTTTCTTTGTGAGGCGCACGAAGTTTTCGTGAACAAAATATGGAAAAGGAATAAATATACTTCTAAAATTGTATATTTCAATATTTTTAAAGTTGGTTTAACTTAATTTTAGGCACAGTTATTCTGGTATTGTAGATTAATATAAATTCCTTTTTTAGTTCCCTTCTAATTACGTACTTCTATGTACGTTTGAAGCTGAGCATTCTGAAGCATGTGTAGCCCTTTATTTCCTTGTAAAGTCAGAGTACTATTAAAACTAAACCGATTGAGGTAAACGTTAATAAACTGTTGTGAAGTGTAAAGTTGAAAGAGTGCGGCGCTTTTGTACTGCTCCAGAGCTGTTCGTGGAAGGGCAGTACCTAGATGTTAAAGGTCTGCAAACAATCGAGTATGGGTGATTTTACACATCGCGCCAGCTCCCCAAGATTATATCCGAAAACTCTGAGCCGTTACCTCAAGTTATTTATTTAAATATTAATTTTGTAAATAGATAACTTAACATTACTGAAAGAAATGTAACAAATTTTTGAGGCATATTATTCTATGATATTTTGGATCCATATAAATACCATTTTTAGGTCTCCTTGATGAACTGAAGTGATTCAACTAAATTGTGAAATTAAACCTTACGACGTTTTATAGAGCTCCAGAGTGGTTCATGGAGGGGCAACGCGTAAAGGTGAGTGACCTGGGAGCGAGCGAATGTTGGCGTTTACTAACCTCGCTCTAAATTCTCAGGATTATGCCGGATGTTGGGTTACATGTTGCTGATTTTGCATAGTGCTAAGCCGCAGAACCACAGAACAATACTCTTATAAGTCTTTACGAAATTAGTAATAAACTAAGAATTGAAGTTATAAAACGCGTGACGTACGGGGTGACTACCACGAGTGACAGTATCGACGACTGATTTGCAACTGCTTAATAACGAAAAGCTACTACCCAAACAGTTGCCCGACAACTACTCACTAACTTCCTACTGCTCCTCGGTCATTTTAATATAATCGGATTTCCGCCCACGCGGTGTCGTAGTTCTCACCATCTGCATGGCGCGTGGTACCATTTGTTTTTCTAAGCATTGCTTAAGTCACGTACGTACTTGCATTTTCCGTTACTTGTTTGTTCGTTACTCTTATCGTGTGGTGCACACATTTCGCCCGCACGCTTTGCTTATCGATACGCCCCTTGAGCATACGCCTCCTAAAATTATTTCGGTTCCCTAAATTTACATCTAATCTGTACAAAACATGCATTTGGACTAAATTGACCAGAAGTGGTTTTCCTGTTATTTAATATGAATTATTTAATCAGCTTTTCGCATTCGCGACACTACATTAGCAGAAATAAATGTAGTAGATATTGTGATGCGCATTTATGATTCACTTTCTTCTTTTCATCCCGATGAATGCAGTTCTATTGCTTGACGTGCTTTTGTGGTAACACGAGCACGATGGCGGCGGCGGTTGTAGCGCAAAAGCAAAACCTAATTGCAAGTTGCCAACTCATGCAAAAAATAATAATTGGATTGCGATCATTAAGTGCACTCGCTGGCGCGAAGAGAGAACGATCCCGACGAAAACGATGCCATGATAACACAAAATATATACTATATATATACAGTTGCTACATGTATGACTTTATACCGGATGTCCCCAAATATTTTCGAAAGCTGTGGAAGCAAACAGAACCAACAACTATTTTCGCTCAAATGTACAACATTAAACTATCGTACAATCTAAGCACTTAGTGCGAGCCGAACAATAGTTCGGAGGTTCGCGAATGGAACTTCAGTGCTGTGCAATGCGCTCATGACTCTCGGTGGCAGAACATGCGAGAAGGGAATTGTTCATCACGTTTACAGGCGACTGCGTCAGAAGTTAATATGTCAACTCAACCGAGCAAAACAAACGAAATTAGCGCGCTTTCCCGCTGGATCCATCTCGACCCTTCTCGCTCGCACCCTATCGCGTTTTCGTACAATTTTCCCATTTCCCTATGTCATCGCGCGCCTGTCTCCACTCGCTGCTACTAAATTTATCAACTATATATTTACTGCGATAAACATCAACAATTTATTTTATTCCGGCGTCGCAGTGTTTCGCCGTGCCGCGCCTGGCCTACAACAACAGTCGACAACAAATAAGGTGTCGGTGTGTGGGTGCGTACCAACACAAATCATTCGACGTTTGCTAACTAGTGCAGAAATGGAAATCGCATTACGTCGCCGGAGACAGGCCTGCGTTCGCACTGTTCCTAAACGGCAAAAAACCAAATGAACGACTCGGAATACTACTGGTATAATACAATAATTCTTACGTGAATTAATGACTAAAGTTCGCCGATAAAACATGAATTATTTTTATGAAGTATTCAAGAATTGAAGAGAAGAACTGAAGGGAATTAACTGAAGTGAGTAGGCGAGAAGGTGAACCGCTTTTATACATCTCCAGAGCAGCTCATGTCTCTAAAAATAGCACATACATGAAAAGGGGATATCAAACAATTCCCAAGAGGTCGATTTAACATACACCTCCAGAGTAGTTCGTGGAGGGGCAACACATTAAAACAGTTCTTGAAGATGAGGATATCAATAAAGGGATAGAATGGAGGCGCCGGGCAAATCCCAACAAATTCAAACGTAAAGGAAAACATGCGATAGAAAGAAATCTCGTTTCCAAATTCACGGCCGGGTCTGAAAGCGTGCGACAGGTAGTAGGAGGATGTTACTTCTGACAAACGCGGTCAGATTTTCCCTCATTCTGCGCCGGGAGGCGGTTGAAAATTGTAACTCAAGAGAGTAGGCCAGAAGGTGTGCCGTTTTCACACATCTCCAGAGCAGTTCCTGGTGAGGAAACACGTAGAGGTAAGTGTCCTGAGAGTGAAGGAGTGACGGAGTGAAAGACATTGTTGAGGCGACTAATAATATTTACCACATGTTATTCTTATGCTTATACACTCGATTGATAACAAATCAATTGCTATATGATTATGGAATCTATATCCCTTAAAAAATGTTGAAATACAAGAACAACATACTACAGCGTCAGACGAGATGAGAGGCTACAAAAACTAGTAAATGCGAATTAAAGACGCGCGCATCAAGACGCGTCCATTAATTTCCATTAAATTACGGCGTACAACACTGGGACGAGCGCGAGCGCGATGCGATTCATCATTGCCGTCGTTTACTGTCGACCGAACACGTCGATTGCATCAACCCGCCCCTACACAACCGCCCCCAAAACCGGAGAAGAATTGAGGAAACTTCTTTTGCATCAATGAAGTACCTTTTTGTTTGTTCGATTGTGAGATTTTTTCGCGTCATTCACGTTATTTATTTCAATTCGTTGTGTTGCCTCGGATTGTCAATGCCTTGGAAACTATTATCCACCAAGTGATATGAACTGTTGATCTTTAACTCCAAACAAATAGTCGAAGAGTACAGTTAATTGTTTTGTCTTTGAAATTTATTGTCCTAATTGTTTGATAGGAAATAATTTAACGATATTAATGTGAAGAAAAGAAGAAATGGGATAAAAACAAGTTTTGGTATCACCCAGTAGAGATAGACGTATCAATACGATTTATATAAATAAGAAATCGTAGGAAATAAGAAAACTATATTCAAAGTGATTTTTCTCAGTCAATTGTGAATCCATTTGTCAATTTGTTTATTCGCAATGTGGGTATATATCGCTCGACGAAACCACGGCGTTGGTGGCGGCACTCTGCCGCTGCCACTGCCACCGCCGCCCCCCGCGTGCTCACTTATTGTCAGGTTGCTCGTGAAAAAGTCTCGCGCATAGCTTAAAATATACGCGGCCCGCTGCGTGTGGTGGCGGGTGTGCGAATAAAGTTTCCTCTTACTTTTATTAAATAACAACAACTTTTCGGGACGCAGCGTTGAGAAACGACTGCGCGCCGCGTACTTTTCATCTTCAACTCGTAAACTCGTGCGCAACTCGAAGCCGCCGCCGAAATGCGTGTTGAGAAGTAAGTTTACCACACAACACTTTGCGTTTTTCGACGTTTTAATATATTCCAGACTGTATAATACACTGCTCAATTTCGTATGCATTTATACCTGAAGATGGCTGTAAATTTAAGGATTGCGGGTGGGATTGAGGGTGGATATTCTATGATATTTGGTGGACGACCGCGGCCGAATGTGCTGCCGCGAATGCCTTGAAAAAGACGCGCAATGGAATGATATGATGATTAGGTTAAATGGCGAAGAATAATAGACGTTCATTGAATGAAAACTTTGCAGCGTCGGCGAGCAGCGAGCGAACGAGGGAGCATTTTCTCGCTTGCATTCAGTCTGCTGTGCGTCACAGCGAATCTACTTGCTATTCATTTCTTTCGGAGCCTTTTTAAGCCTATGGTTTATTTAATGTCACTTCTTTTTCTTCGCATTTTTATCTATACAGACCTAGGTTTTATTTAAACTTTAGTGTAACGGACGTTTTAGCGTTGGAAATGCTGAAATTGTTAAATTTCAATAAGTCAAGTTGAATTTAAACAAATCTGCGCATGCGCTGCGCTCCAAGCTTGAGAAGCATCAGCTTCTTCTTCTTGTAAATATTTTGTAAATATAGTTACTTTGTATCCAGCATTCGAACAAGTAAGTTGTATTGTCACGAGACCTCTTTGGCGGGACCTCCACCAATCGTAACAGATTATCGCCTGGCCCTAGCTCTGGATAATCGTACACTTGATCACGCCACGCGAATCTGAGAACGACAGGTGTCACCATCAACTTACCACCCCACAGGTGCGATATACTGCTCATTTCTTAGAGACACAAGGTGTCAATAATACTACTACTACACATAGTCAGAAACCTGAGATATCAATATGCTCATTTGGGTGGCCTGAAATATAGTCTTGAAAATATCGATATTATCAATATCCATCAAATAGAAATTCCACAGGAACGCCATCTGTATATGGGTTTCACCAAATATAATAATTATAATAATAAATAAAACAAATCAATGTATCTTAAAACTCCAACAAATATCGAGCAGATAATCTCACCTGCTTATAATCGAAATTCATAAAAACGAAACATAAACAACATATTGCTATAAAATAAGATAAAAACAAAATTAAGAACATTATATCAGTATCAAAAAAGGGAAAAAGCTCCCTCCGTTAGTGGTAATACCAGCCAACGCTCGTATTTCAGCGATGGCCAGCGAAAATTAAGTTATAAAAATGCAAATTGAACGAACGCGCTTGTAACCCATCTGATGGGGTAGCTGGTAGGCGGCAGCCTCACTGGGGGTGGCACCGGAGCCGACGGTTATTAGTTCTAGCCAGGCTTAAATTACACTTTAATAATCATAACATGTAACGCGGCAAATCGCGAGACATTCTTCCACTGTGTACACCTATTTTATACATTTACCCGCCTGTTTTGCGCATAATAATAAAACCAAAACTTAATCAAGCGTTTAATTGAGTTAGATGTTTTTATAGCAGTGGGCGGGTGTATGCAGTATACAGTAATTAAATTTGTGCACCAGCGCCACCGACATATTGCGCTTTATTCATAATTTACTAGAAATGATTCACTGTCGTTGGGTGGTTTTATTAATCATTTTTACATTAAATATAAAATTTAATATGTATTTTCGAATTGTAAAATTAATTCATAAAATGTACAATATTTTAAGTAAAATTATTTTTTCTAATACTGTTGTATAATATGCACATTTCATTACCAATTTTGATTAAGTAATGGTATACATAACCTACGACTGTTTATAACCGCACTGATAGATCCCGTCGTTCTAGGCAAGTCTGTAAGGTAATGTGATCATAGTACCATAGTAACTGCTGCGCTTGCTTGCACGATAAACACACGATGTTGTGCCTGTGCGGCTGCTCGCGCTTTGATAGCCTGTAATTTTTAACACAATTTGACATACACGTGAATAATGACTAGCATTCCATACCCATTATACTATTGCTACATCAACGAAGAATAAAATTAATAGCCGTTTTCGAATATTTTTATTTGAGTTTTTCAAGTTTTCCGACATTTTTACGATAAAAATTGCAAATTTTACAAAATTATATAAAACTTGTCTTTCATAATATTCATGTATAATTTACAATTATTTAATTCACAAAATGGCACAAACCACACAACCTCAAAATCGGGAAGATTTTATTAAATAAATCCTTAGAGAATTCCGTAACTTAATAGTAGTTACCTTGAAGAGTTTTCTTTTAATCGAAAAAATCAAATAAATCCTAGTAGAAAAATAGCGCGAGTATATAAAACTTGCTTCAGTTCCTGTGGTCTATCAGATTTGATCTGGTACGTCACTTTCTTTTTCAATGTATGCTTTTTTTATTTAAAGAAAAATATGAGATGTATTTCAGGTTTAGTATAGTTAGGGTTTTTCCTTGACAAAATAGGACATCTCCATTTGGACAGCCCCTTGTTTGGACCTGGACCCTCTGCGATAGGTAGAGTCCATGCTTGGTTTACGCCTGCTTAGGTGGCGTTCAACCCAACGCAGCAATGTCAGGACGGAATCTGTCGATGGCAGACGTCTCTCTGCATACGTCTTTGTGATTTGGGAAGAGGTTACTCTGAATGTTGCTGCCATACCTTTCAGAGCCTGGAAAATGTTTAAATTTTAGTAACTCTGGGATTGGTGTGGCCAACTCCCAAAAGTACCGGGAAGAAGAGATTATACGAAATAACAGGGTGGTCAGAAGCTTACGTGACCCATCAAGTGGGGAATCCGTGGATCTGATGGTAAAAGAAAGTGAGAGGAATATGGAGGAGCACAGGAATCAGGGAAGGTTTGAGGCGAACAGATATAGTCTCTTTGCTCGAGAACTCAGAGAGTCACAAAATGGTGACCCCGAAATGAAATGAGGTTGACGGCGCGGACAAGGTGTGGATCGGTGTAGAATTCCAGGTAAGGGTGAAATTGAAATGAAGTTTAAGAGGTATGAGCTTTATAGGGAGGGGGAACACACTTGGGATCATTTACCACGAGGGTTCAGAACGGTAAAGATATTGGGCAAATTTGTTTAATGCGCATTCAGTGGGGAAATAACTGGAGGGAGGAAGAGGGACCCAATCATTTGAGATCAGAAGAATGGAAGAAATCGGAACATGCGGAATTATTTTGGGAATAGAAAGGTACATACATCTATCAAAATATTCGGAACTTTACTCACTTGCATAGCATCTTCATCAGTAGCATCATCCCCAGCATAAATAATCCTAATCCGTTCACTCCAATCCACACCAAACGCAGTCCTCAGGATATAAATGGAAGCCCTACCCTTATTCCATTGAACTGGTGGCTTAGCCTCAATAGCACAATGTGCAGGAGCTGCCCTAAAGCCAGCATCTTCGATCAATTTCTTCGCTTTAGTAGTCAAAGGTTCCCTCAGATGAGCTGGTGTCTCCCTGAAGTGGAACGTCAATAATGCTCCTTTATTCTCCACCCAGGCTCCATCCTTGCAGACACTCTCTTGAAGGTTCTTCAATAGCTCCCCAACCTTCCCTTGATACTTCGTTGGCATGGGATGCACAAACTTGGTACCATCAGGATGTAGAATTTCTAAACCATGGCTTCCTGCGTAGGTGATACCCTCAATACCGACCATCTCCTTGACATTATTCACATTCCTTCCGGAAATTACAGCGATGTACACATCCGAAATATTCGATAATCTTTGAAGAATGTGTTTAGTCTCTGCTGGTATGACCGCCAAGTCTGGATGAGGAGCAATTGGAGCTAAGGTACCATCATAGTCCAAAAGAAGGGCCAATTTATGCGAGTTGCCGATATATTTAGCGAGGTATTCATCAAAGTCATCCAGGGTTACCGCTGGCATTGTTATGGCTCCTATGTCATCGTGATCTTCTTGTGTGATCAATGATCCCATTGCGGATAGGAAACTCCTCGTCCAGTAATTCACATCATTGATTTTCTCACGTCTACGAAGATAATTCATTCGAAGAATCCGTTCATCCTCGGGCATGGTTAGAGCACGATGGATAGCTTCAGCGGCACCATCAATTTCATAAGGATTACAGATCAATGCTTCATGCATGGTCTCACCAGCACCGGCAAATGGTGAGACTATCAACACTCCAGGCGGAGTGTTTATCTGGCAAGCTACAAACTCTTTAGCGACTAGATTCATCCCATCTCTTAACGGAGTCACTAAACCAACTGCAGCCTCTCTATAAAAAGCAGCGAGATCATTCTGACTCACACAGCCATAGATATATCTAATTGGGGACCAATTCGCCGTAGTAAACCGACCATTGATCCTACCTACAAGTTGATCAATCTCCTCCTTCAGTTCCTGGTATTCCTTAACATCTGTTCTGGAAGGCACAGCGATCTGGAGTAACGAAATATTCTCCTTGTGTTGAGGGTATTTCTCCAGTAACTTCTCGAAAGCAAGGAGCCTATTGACGAGTCCTTTAGTGTAGTCTAACCTATCAACGCCAAGGATGATCTTCTGGGTGGTAGAGAGCACTTTCGGAGCTGTTTCTGCCAACTCCACGAATCGCTCAAAAGGAATACCAATTGGAAGGGGTCTTACTCGGACTGTCCGACCACCATGTTCCACAAGGAGATTCTTACGATCTACACGACAACCCAAATTCCTCTGGCAGCAGTCCACGAAGTTTAAACAATAATCTGTGATGTGAAATCCCACCATGTCACAACCAAGCATTCCTTGGAGGATCTCGTCGGACCAGGGGAACAACCTGAAGATATCCCATGGAGGGAAGGGAATATGCAGGAAGAAGCCCAATTTGCATGAAATTCCTTCATCATCCGCCGCCTAGATAACATATCTTTGGTTAGGGATCACAAAAATTTCCTCACTTTCAAAAAATTCCCGAAGTTCCAAGTCAACGAACCAAAAGTAGAACAGTACTATCTACACAACAACTCTGATGATTGTAATGAAGCAAGTAAGAAATCACTGGCTTTAGTGACCTTGATAATATGTGCCCGATAAGCGCATATGTCAATTACAATTACTATAAATTGTTTTGTGCCACAGAGATAAATAAAAAGTATTGATAACGCAAGCCTTGATATTAACAGTAATCCCAACTCACTGCTACCATGGTAACACACTATTCTAATAATTACCTGTCTAATCCAATTGGCAGCCAGCATCAGATGGTAATCATGGATCCAGATCAAGGGTACGTCATGAGCTGGAAGATTATTGTTGCTGCCATTTTGGGTTTCCTTTTTGAGGCGTCTAAGAGCAGTCATGGTACAATTGGCAAACTCCTTGTTCGCCGTGATGTAATCCTTCCAATGATGAGTTTTGAAGGTAGCCCTATCAGGCATGGAATGGAATAGTGGCCAGAATGTTGCATTACAACAACCATTGTAGTAAGAATCAAAGACTTTCGGGTCTATTCTTACAGAGACTACCTGGAGATGATTCCTGGTTAATACCACTTGCTTGAGAAAATCTTCAATGAGAGAGCATTACCTTATCAGACTTAAGACCAGCTGTGGGTGTAATATCCTGTGGGTCAGACTCCGGAATGGGCTCATTGGGATCTTCCAGATGAACACCTGGCCATCCCACCCATAAGCCATTGCAGTTGACCACAACCGGAGCGACGGCGGTTACCAGACCTCCAGCACTTTAAGAAAGAATCAAGACTATGATGACCTCGGAGACTCTGAAGGAGGGCTAAAGACCTACCTTGCTTTGCGGCACAGATTCCCCTCCTTATTCCGCTCAAGGACAAATGGCAACCGATTGGAGACGACGATCATACTGTCCGAAGACGTAACCACATCTATATTAACAGACATTTTGCACTCCGATTAGTTGGATGGCTTCCTCGGCGAGTCTTTTATTTCACGCAAGCATTTTGTCAGAATTTTATGAGCACACACTCATAAGTACTATCCGCAATATCAGCTGATGGCTAATTGTTGTGGCGAGTGCGTCACTCTCTCGAGACAAGCACCTATTGTTTGTCTCGATTGTCAATTATTGAAAAGTGATTTTTGCAACAACAAAAATGGCGCAGATTTGCGACAGGGGCCGCCCAGAGTGCGGCTGACTGTGGCGTTGTACACTGAAAGCTCACTCAGCGGCCGGCCGCCGGGTATTCATAGCCAATGTGCATTCGCCCGCCGCCGACGACACCAACCAGATTTTCGAAAACCGTACAAGAGCAAAGTTTAACTCGACAGCTTGCGCTCGCTGTCTGGACGGGGTCATTAAGATTATCAGTCCAATGGTCATTCATACATTTACGATTATATTATTGTGGAAACACTTGATTTACATCGATACGCACATAATTGTGTGACCAAAAGCGCCAAATACTTGATCTATCCGGAACCTGAACTGCATCCGTCAAGAATATATAAAAAGAGAAAACTTACAATAGAAAATCGTTGGGGGAAAAACGAAATATACAAATCAGAGTAATAAGTGATCTGAAGATAATCTAACACTGGAAAAACAAAATTTTAAATAAAATTCAATTTTATGATGCCAACGTACGTATTTTAATAGGTAATGATGTTTTGTATTACTTCTTTATATTTTTATTAAATTCAATTTTGGACCGGTTTCGATGTTTTTATTACACCATCCTCAGCAAACTACAACATAAAGTAGTTCCAGTTTTTTGCTTTTTGTTGCATCGTGTAATATTTTCAAATTTTCATTCTCAATTTTAAACCAGTGTAATATTCATTTAATTTTTGCCATTTTTTGATAAAAACTTAGGTTAGCCGTAATTTACTCAATCAGTAATTTAACAAGCATTAATTTTATTACTTAGGAATTACGATATTTTTCATTCTCAAAATGTAGTAACATCAGATAAATGGGGTTGATAATATACTGACATATTTCTGTAACGAGTAAAAAATAATTTGAAAATACATTAACAGATGGCGCCAATGTGTATTTTCGATACCAATAAGTATCGTTACTTTTCTTCGATACTTGGGTATCGAAAGTATCGAAGTTTCAAAAGTGTCGATACCAAAAAGTATCGATACTTCTTGAAAAGCTAACATCCCTATTAGCAACTACACCACGAAGACCCACAGACAGCCGTTTGCATTATCATATTCTCTTTCCGTCACAGTTGACCTGAACGCCACGATTGAATCATCGGAATTGGGCTGCGATGACAATATGATGGTAGTAGTGCGTTTGAGAATGTATACATCTCTTAAAGTATCATTGTTTCGCCGTAAAACAAGCGCTGCTTAATTGATTGACATTTCTTATTTCGTCTTTTCAGTAGCTATAAAATAGTACAACATTTCAATTTTAAGATAAATTGTTTTCGATATTGGTGGTTTCAAGCAGTATCGTTTGTTGAATAATTTATATACGCTATGAACCTAGCATTATTTATTTAATATACTAACCGGTGACAATTTCCAGTGAGATCCAATATAATTATAAAATTACAATGGAAACATAATAATAAATGATAACAAATGCACTACGTGACCATAATTTGCACCATCCTCATTGAGGTGAGGCTGTAAATGGTTAGGTAGATCACGTTTTCCAAAGCCAACATTTGCACACACTATATATACGAGCCTATACGTTCATCACATGAAATGTCCTTATTTTGTGTAAATCTAGACGGTAAACAGTAAACATATGACCATGATTTCTTTGAATATAATCTATTTATTGAGTGTAGAATTCATACTAATTATTTGGTTCTCGATAGCAAGCCTGTTATTTGCTAATCAAATATAGACAATCAACATCAGTAGCAAGAAATAGATTATTGTCTTAGGTTAAAGCATTTTGTAAATACGCTTTGGTGTCTACTGATTTTAATTACTATTTATTGCCATACCAAAGTCAATAAATTGTAATCAATACGAGAATAACCAACTGCGTGGAAATAATTCAACGAATTATTAATTACTGGGATGAATAACATTGACAATGAATAAAAATCTTAATAAATGCGCTTCTAGATAATTACATCGCAAAGAGTAACATTTATTAAATGAAGAATTAATTATAATTAATGAAAAAAATATGAGATAATGTTATTGTCGATTAATCTGAATGTATTTATTAAAGAAGACGAGAAGACGATTAAAGATTGATGTGTTCTTCAATCCTTAAATACTTTCCCGTACATTTTTATATCGATTAAAGATGAATTTCCAACTAAACCGTCTTCGTTGAATAAATTATTCATGTTCTCACACTGGTGGAATTGGCAATTATGTGCAGCTGCCAAACGTTAGCAGCATTGAATGCAGCCAGGCTAATAGTTCATCATCTCATAGAGTGTTTGCCAATGAACACACAGTTATGCATTCACCCGCATTAATAATTATTTGTGCACCCTATTGACTATATTATCGCCGGCATCAGCAGATTCTCAAGCGGCTCGAAATTTATGTAAACCGCGCACCGCGCACCGCGCATCGCACGCAAATTCAATAAATAATTATCGAGTTAACGACTTGTTTGACACGCTCTAATCAATTAATCATCGCGCTTAATCGATGCCGACGACGCTTCGAAATTGCCGACGCCCAGATACTCACGAAAGGGTAAATAAACACCGGTGAAACTGTGTCGGGTGTAATTGATGTACATCTCGATGAAGTTTTTCATCAATTGGAAGAATATTTGAATAGTTTGTTCTTCATCGACACGTTTTGACGTTGTCTTTCATTTTTAGATGCTAACTTCATTAAAAATTCGGTTTAAGAGGTTTAAAAAGTATAAGAAGTTGCATAA
>WSZQ02000015.1:1191802-1242636 GCA_019419845.2 Weissflogia rhopalogaster
ATTTTTCAAGATCTGTTTAGACTAAAAGTCTACTGGCATCCGTATTAACGTAGTGCAAGATTAGCCATGGATATTCATAGTCGTTTCCTTACCCACTAGTGTCCATAATAGTGAGAGATTACCTAATAGGTAATTACAAAATGGTGAAATACCTACCAACATTTGACTTTCCCATATACAGCTAATATCCAGTGTAGGTCCATATTTTGTCGGCATCTATGAGGCACCCCCTATCAAACTTTAAACACATTAATCAGAATAGTTGCACAACTATTGCCGAGTGGTGCTTGTCATCGTGTTATTCTATCCGATTCTATATAATTTGTTGCCACTACGTGCTCAATGCGAGTACGTGGTGGTGGTGCCGGCGACGGTGGTGCTGGCAGGAAAAGTTGGGAAACAAACTGGGCGCTCAACAAGTGCATTTATTACGTTACGCGGCGTCGCGACGCTCGAGCACGAGCCTTCCCCGACCGCACGCACGTTTGCACTCGCTCTTTTGCACAAAAAATATACATCGGCCGGAAGCGCAAAACCGGCAATGTGCGTGCACAAAACATGTGTACCAGCCACCTATACTAACACCACCATCCGCAGCACTATCAAACACTCGACGAACTCATGCGAAACAATGAGATAACAACAAAGCGCAACAGCTCGCGCATAATCCCCGCCTAAAATGCCATTTGCACGCCCAATTGTGCGCAACCGTGCAGACAGAGTTGTGTTTTCTGATTTATTGCGTGGGATTTTACATTTTTGATACGATTTACTCGGCCCCGGCAGCGGAAAGCGCGATTGGATATATCGCCGGACATGAATAAAAAATCACGATTCATGTTTGGGCTGGAAGGGCGCGAGCGTTTTTCGGGGTGATTTACCATTTGCCTATTTCACTGTCGTTGTGTCTGGACTGGCATGCCCCGAGAAGAGTTGGCCCTTTTTGCCTTTGTGTTGTCTTTTATCTTTTGCATTGCATAATACCTCGGGTCCTCCGCTGGAATCGTTTTTGATCTCGTTGAGATTCGCGGAAACATTGATTTCCCAAACGTATTTTTCTGTTCACTGCAGAAGTCGGCAAGACGGGAAAAGATTCGAAAAACGTAGGCAGCAAGTCGGAAAAGGGATTTTTAAGGTACGCAGCAGCAAGAAGCGGAATTGCTATTTTATTTTTAATGAGAAGAGGAACGAGATTCTTTTATGAACCTTGATAATTCCACTATTATGATGTTTCATTTCTAAAATATAAATTAGTTGATATTGCAACACGGTTGTGCTGTGCTATAATCTCACTGGATTTCCTGAAACTGAAAGTGAAACTTGTGTAAGGGGGAAATTATGTGTGTTTATGTATTAATTCGCTTTTATTTATACCACGTTTGATTAATCTGTCGAAATGTAATTTACTGGTGTTTGCATGCAGAGGAGTAATAAGTTTCGTGAACTTGAACTTCAACTTGAACTCTGTAGGCTGGCTTTGATTGCAATCCGCGTACGTACGTACGTACGTACATTGGCTTGGCTAGGTAAGTGCAGTGCGGTGCAGGCCTCAACGTTCTCGCGGCCGAAGTCAGCAAACTGGTTGCACAATCACGACGCCACCAGATGCAGCAGCAATGCGCCTGCGAAATCGCATCCATCCGCCTAAGAATAGGCGAAGAATAGACTCGTGCAAACATCCTCCACGCTAGTGGGCACGCTGCTACACCAGCAGAGCTTTGCAGAGTCCAATAACCGGATGAATGAACTTTGCATTATTGCATTGAACCAACCTTAACTATTTTATCGCTGCACTTTTGCATCCCGTACGAGTTTGTGCCCACAGAGTTGGTAACCTACTCGCACACCAACACAAAGCCTATCTAAGAAATTGATGAGAATATTTTGAGATTTGAGAAGGTAGTGAGAACGTGGTCAACAGGTAATGGAGTAAAACGAATAAAACTAGGAGAGCGAGAAAGGGTTTTGTGTCCGAAGTGTTGATGTTTCGTTCCTTTTCAAATGCCTCGATATTGGATGGATGTGTTGCGTAGATGTTGTTGAATTTCTTTGTGCGGTTGTTTCTTCTTGTGATACCGTGACGCGTAGGTTCCTTGCACTCGGCGCATCATTACGTCTTTGACTGGTTGCGTCCTCCTCCTGCAACGACCGAGCCCTGGGTGCCTGCGTTTGTTCGTGCCTTAGTCGCTGGTTGGTCCGGCGTTGGTCATCCGTTCTGGTCTAGCTGGTCTAGCACAACGCCGAGCGCATTACGTGTGGATGATCGTAGAGCAAGCAACTCTTTCAAGGCCGCGTGTACGTACATACCGCGAGGCACTCGCGCTCGCAAGCGTCTTCTTCATCCTTCTACCAACCGAAGCAACCAACCAACCAACCACTTGCTGGTGAGCGCGTCTTCGTGGTGTTTGCGCGCTCGTCTTGTTCTATTTCTCATTACTTTTACGCGCAACAACAACATTGCGACGCGCAGTTTCCTCGCGGTGGTAGACCAGATCACGTCGCCGCAACAAAACGCGTCCTCTGCCCTGTGCATTCTGTGTGCTTGTGTGAGTGAACATATGTGTGTGCCCTTTTGCGTCCTGGTCTGTACATCCTCGATCACATCGTGGAATTATACTCCTTGAATCTCCAGCCACCATCGTGCCAGCGTCTTCACAGTCATCATCTACATCACCATCGCGTTATTTATTACCGTAAGTGCGATTAATTTTTTAAATTCCTGCCGCCAGCGGTTTTACACCGTTGTTTACAAGCTTAATGACGTTGATTGTTATGGTAGTTATTTGTCAGATTCGCTGGCTGCGTCGTCGTCGCAGATTTAGGCCGACCTGCTACAGAAGCGAGGGGTGGTCTTAATATTTAAACTGTTGAAAGCTTCTAGCATTTCGTAGGTCGGTGGCGGCAGCGATAATGTAGCGCCCAAGTCGAGTCGATTAATAATTCCCTTTGCGTCTTTTGTATGCCTTGCTTGGTTGGTGGTGGGTGGGTGGTGAAGGCATGCGTCTTTTGAACCTCCCCTCAGAACGCTTTCTTGTCGTGCATTAGCGAATTTGCCTTCTTTTGTACGTCGGGGCGTAAATCCGCGAAAAGAATTGCACATTTTTTCAATGCATTCTAAGTGCCCATCAGGTACGTACATTTTGGTGGCAAGGTCGTCAATTACGCCGGCCGGCGAGAAATTCGGTTACAAAACAACTAAAAAATTACGTATTATGATGATTCCAAATGAGCTCTAGGTCTTACACTGATGGTGTAATCGTAGCCTTGGTGTTGTTTTTTTCTTCCTGTTGGTTTGTTGACTTCAACCATTTCCTGTTGCTGCTGCCTCTCGTCGTGGACGCTTCGACTCTCGTCGTCGTAACACGCCATGAGAGAGATAATTGCTTATATTTTATAATTCCATTACAAATCTTCACATTAAAACAGAGCAGAGCATCGGTCTAGTCGACACACGGCATTCACGCAAGACTTCCACTTGGCGCGCGTAATTTGTAAAAAATCTACATCCACATGCGATAAAAAGCATTAAGGCAGGCATAATTAATGCGCTTCAATTAAGTCGGTCTATTGTTTGCACCACGGGAACGAAGGAGGGCATCCAATGATGCTCTTGGATGCGCTGGCTTGTTTGCATTTGATGCCACAACGTACGAGTTCATTCGGTTCGTTCACTTCCGCGACTTTGCGGCGCGTGACGTCAGGCGATTTACAAGATATTCGCACCGAAAGCATCGCATGCTTGCGTATTTATTACCATAACGCAATAAGTGCACATTTTTTAATTGTCCCATGTCTATAAGTCTAGTAGTGACAGTTTGTCTTGCTTGACTGCAAACATCGTTGCTGCATGATGATATGACGCTGATTTTCGAAACTTTGGGCTCAGTGAAGCGGAGCGTGACGCTGTTGAAAACACGGGCTAATTAAAACAAGTGCACATCGTGAGCACTCACATGCTCGAGTCATTGTTTAATTATCCGACGTACCACCGAGACCTCTACGTGGAATCGTTAATCCAGAGCGAGGTGTTTTTAATTTTAATGAGTGTTTAGTTTCACTTGGGAAAGTTTGGTGACCTTAAACCGGAGGGGCGTTTTATGGATCAAATGAATTCATTTTACAAGTTTACAATCATTTATTAAACGCAAGACATTAAGTATGTGATACTGGTTGTCTTTCTCTACCTATTTCTAATTCTAACTACGAGGTTGACCGGAAATCTGTGTGTTGTTAAAGATCATTTTGCTTTATTTGATGCTGTCATAAAACAACAATAAAATCCAAAAATACGTAACTGAAATAGCTCAACGTCGTCGGAGGCATACATCACAGTGGGCGAATGTAAGGCCCTGAAGCTGTTTTCAAGAGTTGTTACAAATTGTTCCTTCGTCGTATTTCTTGTGTTTCATTGTTTCATTGCGTAGTTTAGTGAAAATTGCTTGCAACTGGTATCTGCTCCCTTCACATCTGCACAGTCCCTTCGAGTAGAGTTTGACTTCAGTACTCAACATAAACATTTTTTCTAAAATCTACGGCTTTGAAGTCGTTTTCAACAATTGTTACACACTAGTTTTATTGAATTTTTATGTTTCATTGAGTTGTAGAGTTAATATTTGGAATATCATCTTCAGAAATAGTGAAAGGTAATTTTATATTCCAACCTTCAGGGAGGCACCTTATATCGTCATTAACTAAACTAATCTGTCCTCAATCACCTCATTGAGTTACTCTCACTCATTTCAGTTTCCCACAGATTATACTTCAGATAATCTTACACTTCATAGTCGATTTCCGATTACTTTCCAGATCCAAAATTGTCCGACCGCCTCTTTCTAGAGTTGTTACAAACTGTTTCTTTGTCAATTTTCTTGTTGCAGTGTCACAGTATTATTTGGTATCTTAAGTCTAAATCTGAGTAGCATCTAGACTTGTCAGAAACAAACTCTTGAAAATACATTAGTAACTGTAACAATAGGGAATTCTGCATTTTAGTGGTATCCAGGGAATGACTATGAATACAAGAGCAAGTGTAACTATGTTTCCCAAGGTTTAGTGGCAATTTGAAAGGACTGTATACAAACGAAAATATTAAATTAGACCCGCACATGCAGCTACGAATGCGTTATGAATGTGCGCACCTGAAGTCGGGAAATGCGCACCACCGGAAAAGACATCTTTCGACGCGTTCAAATTGACCCGGCTTAAATCTTGCAGCGCACCCACCACCGCCTAGGTTTGACTGCACTTCGTGCAAAGTTACGAATCAACTTCGGCCCCGGCTTAAATAAGTTAGTTTATTAGCTATTTAGTTGGTTGGTTATTTACGAGATAAAATAAATGCGGCTTGCCCCCACGGTTTTGGCGAGGGCGTAAGTTTTTGAGCGTTTGCAGGTGTGTTTAACGATACATAAATAAATAAATGCGATGGAAATATTTTAAGCGCGCTGCGGTGAACTCGCCCTCGGGGGGTGGAGTGTAGGTGTGTCTGTGTTGTCGGTGTGGATGAGGGTGGAATGGGGACGAAGCGGGTGGTTTAGCTGGAATGAATCGATACCACCACCGGCGTCGATGCGTCAGACCGTTGTAGGTGTATTATTTTAATGGAATGTTGCAAGCGAGCGCCGGTTATATTGAGTAAAATTGAGTAGTTGAGCGACGCTGAGCCGCTGCCGCCACCAGCAGCACGCGCAATGGCAGGCTTGGGCGGGGGAAGTTGTGGGGGCGGTTCATGAGGGAGGCCGATAATGGTACTATGCGTACTTGGGCGGCACGACGCTTGAACCGTACAATATAGATATGTATGTTGTTATGAAATTCCACCTGCAGAAAGTTGACGTGGTTTATGATACGAGTAATTTATTATTTATTTTTAAAATAAAAGAAAAAATAGGTTGACTTTCTAATTAGCATTACAATTAACATGATACAGAAAATTTTCAACAATGTACAACTAAGGAGGAATGTGTATAATCACGAACATATTATTTAAATAACTTTAATATTTTTACTCTTAATTAAAAGAATCATAAATTACAAAATAGCGAAATGGTGGGAAAATAGGACAATAGTGTTTATAATAATTTTTTGACCACTTCTAAACCACATAACTAGTTCTGGACTAGGATTCATACCAACCAGAAACACTGTTATTACCATTCGACATTAATTTTGGTCCTGGCAAGTTGACAGGAAATAATTCAATGTCGGAGTATGCTAGATAGTCTTAGTCATTTCCAGAAAGTTTGTATTGGTCAATGTATTCGTCTCAACTCTCCTCATCCGAATGAGAGCTCTGACCACTCCCTTCCTTCCTACTTCTAGATTACTTCCTAGCCTGTTGATCTCTTTCTTATCATAATTCTAATCAGGACGCTGTTCTATGGCTCTCACTCCCATCCATACTCACTCCTCTAACATACTAAATTCGTCCTGTCTTATCCTATAATATTTATTCTGACCAATTATAATGTTTATATAAATGAAAACTGTTGTACTCTTGCAATTCTGCTATAATAATTCTATTGTAATAATTCTGATAGAAACATAACTACTTTTCATAGTTTCATAGAAAAAAAAGAGGGAAAACACAAACTGTGCGCACTGTTGATTGTTTTCTCCCCTACAATGACATTACAAGCATTGTCATTGTTTGTGTTTCATGCTTGGTTGCAACTAGAAAAGTGTACCAACCGCCCCAAGTTGGCAATGTTAGCAACGTACAGAAATCAACACAACGTGGCATAATTTTCAATCTCAATTGAGTTGCCATACACAACGGTACAGAGACGAGTAACTTACGCGCGAAGAGTTCGCTTTTCTGCTTGTTTCCATTTGTTTGCTACCAGAACGCACAGCAGCATCCTCTAACTCCCATCGTAGGAGAACAGCATGTACAACAAGTAAAGAATAGTCCACAGTTCAAGTGGTGAAAGAGTAGGATCTAAATGCTGTGAGATAATTTCATTTCGTTTACTTGCTTCCTTGCCGACTGACTGCTGCGTTTGCCATATGTCATACGTTGTACCTCAAGCATACTTGTACATATACGCAACGCAAGGTGCGCTATGGAAATTTTATTACTTTATCTTATTATCTATTTTCTGTCATGCTGAAAGAATCTTGAACACTCCAAGAGTATTTTATTATTGAATCTATTCCATCGCATGATGAGTTCTTGTCCTTGGACATACTAGTCGTGATGAGTTTTTAATGCGCAGGAAGGAGATTTAAGGAGTAACCAGTAGATAAATCTGTACTGTCATGTAGGTATTACGCGCAGAGCCCTGCAACGCATGAAATGGGGACTGATTGTATCAGTTGTTTCAGCGCTGGAAATGCACTTTACCACATGAAAATGGAAAACAGAGAGCTTAGATTACTCTCAGGTTTCGCTTACTCGAAGCTTGAAAAATCCTCCCAGGTCACAATATTTTCCTCTGTGCTTTTGCACAACAGTTATTTAAAACATTTTATATCGGCCTTTTTGTTGCTTTCTGGAAAACAAGTTAAGCGCTCCCTAGAAGTAGTATTGTTGTTCTTTGTTGAACAATGACGAGCCGTGACTTGAAGTACAGCAGTCGCGGGGCAAGAAAAGAAGAATCAGCAGCATTTTTCCTGCTTGTAGGACTCTGCTTTGATGTTGTTGGGCTTTGAAATATGCATCTTTTCAGAGTGCTCTGCGTGTAACTTGTACAGGGAGCTCACTCCTCGTTGTGTGCAAGTTTTTGAATCGCACTGATGACCACAAGCCGTCTGACAGCTGCGCACAATTCATCGCATAATTATAATCTCCACTATTCTTCTCGTGGTGGAAATGGTCAAAATTCATTAACAATTGTAATTATGCGATGGCGTTTTGTTGTCCAACTTCCGACGAAACGACGCTTCGCACTCGCCGTCGAGTCGTTTATGAGGCTGTATGCGAGGTTATTATTCGCTGGCGAAGCCGTAAAGTTAACGCCAATGTTTGATGATTTGATTTGATTTCGTGTTTTGTTGGGCGTATGTTTGCGCACGGCCAACACGTCTGCGCATGCATACGTATATATTGGTGAGGGAGAGAGTGAGGCACGGATTAATAGCACCGCGGTGGCGGTAGTAGCAGCCATTATTTGTCGTACTTATTTTATTGCCGCTGCCGCCAAAGCTTGACGTATATTTGCATATTTGCTTTATTTCCTTGTCAAACCCGCTGTTGCGGCCTCTATGTTTGCACTACGAATCGACAAAAGGTTTGCTGCCATCGCGAGTTATTTTATTACGAGCAAACAAGGAGTTTATGTTCTAATTTTCGTGCGCTACTTGTAATAAATGCATTCGTATTTGGCATAGCGTCTAATACATCAACTTGCCATCCTGAACAAGTTTGCTTGAAATTCACTTAATTAAAAATTTGAAATTTCACACATAATTATCTTTGAGTTATGAATCATTTTAAAGAGGTTTTTAATATTTCGTCATTGATGATTACGTCGTCTTGATTCATTTGCTATTATGGTTTTCTCGTAAATCTAATAAGTTGTGCAATTAAGAACAAAAAAAAAGATGACTGTTCTTTCTGAATGAATTCTTTGAGATAGAGCAAATTTTCAATTTAAAAATACTTAAAGGTCGAAATTAAAATAATAAAATTTTAAACAGGAGCCTTACGCTCAAGTGGATAAAACGCTCACAAAATTACAAAATATATATCGTTTTCAGGTCCTACATAATAACGTGACATTTCAATTATATTTATTTTATTTAATAATTAAGAATTAACTAAGAATTTTAATGTTTAGAATATAACTATTTTTGAATATTGCAGAAATATTCATATAGAGTTTAAGAAGCTTTGAGATAATCAAGTTTAAAAGTCAAAAAATGAAACTTGTAAATATATACAACTAATTTTTTTTTTCAGTATTTTTCGATGATCATTGCGATTATTATAATAATATAAGATCATATTTCAAATGGAAATTAACGTGGGAAACATATAATTTTATCTTTTATTTAACATTCATGATATGTAATTATATTTTAACAGTACTCTCTAGAAACTTATAATAAAAGTATTGAATCATATCGAATTCAACATGTTCGAAAGATTATTTAGTAATTTGTGGTTATTAAAGGTCAATATTTTATTTCTGATTCTTCTTGAAACGAGCTCAACTTTCCCCAAGTTAAAGCGATGCAACGTGTGAATATGCGAATATATGCATTGTTGTTTATGTGTAATTGGCACTTGATGTAAATGTAATTACAATCGAGCATGTTTAACCTGGCCTTGGGGGAGTTCTTTGTACTCCTCGTACACCATCCCACAAACAGCTACTTTCGTGGTCAATTGTCATCAACGATACACGAAAAGGTGACGGACAAATTTTGACAAATGGCTTGATGTAAATTTAATGCAAGACATGAAGTTAATGTTATTTTTTTGTTGTTGTTACAGGTGAGTTTTATTACTACGGGCCCAAAAACGAAGGTGCGAGAGCCCCGGTCTGTAAAGTTGGTAAAGTAATAGTTTTAAGGCATTTCGGTTGGTAGATGTTTGACTTGAAAAGTAACTTCCTACGAATGCTAGGAGTAAAGTGTGGTTAAGGCGCAATACGCAAGTGTATTAACCCTTTGCTTGGGCGACTGGCAGTCGTCTAGAAGACAGGATGGCCTTCGATGCCTCCTCGTGCAATGCTGTGCATCAAGCTATTCGTTTTTCTATACGACTGCAAAACCCAACTATGCGAAACGTTGTGTATCCACGTCAAATGCGAAAAACTAATGTTGAAAATTGATGATGCAAATTGTGCTGGCGAAGACATGTTCTGAGGGGTTTAGGGGTTTTACTATTAGCTGATAAGTTGTAGACTTCGCACATGCAGATTTTGATAAAGGATAATGATGTGACATTTTCGGGTGCGATTCCTGCAGGGTGGCAATGATAACTTGAACATAAATTGGCCGCTTTGACGAACTTATCGGTGCAAACTTTTTTTCTCCCTAAGGTTAGCAAGAAACTTGAAATGAAGCGACCTTGATGCCTGCTTGATTGGCCGTTTGAATTCAATGACGATGGCTTCGCGCCGACTTCAAGTGCGTTCTGTTTGTATGTGCGTGTATGTTTGTATGTGTATGTGAGTATGTATGAGTGTCTGTTTGTGGATGGATGCCGTGCACTTGTGGTTATGAACTTGTACTTGCAAGGAGACGAACAAGTGCGCTGTGCTTAGACTCACTCGCTCGGTACGCGCTCAGTACACAAGCATTGTTTCACGCGTTCGCATGGCTGAAAACGCGGTAATCGCGCCAAAGGCAGGCATTTCTCGTCTCTCATAGTTCCGCCGCGGAATGCGTGAAAGTGCAGCGTCAAATTGGATACGATACGCAATACGATTACAATACCCGAGTTGTAAGTTGAATTTGAAATGACATTTGAAAAACGTTTCGGTGTAAAACGTCGTGGCGTTCTGCCTTGAAGAACATATCCCGAATATTATCGTCTTTTTGGCGCACTTCTGCCAACTTCTGGAAAGACAAAAGCATGCGTGGCGTGTCGTTTACCACCCCCTTATAGCACATACATACTCACAGGGATCGCTGGCTGTCTTGTCGTTTTCCTTTCTTATGGAACGCCAAGCGAATTTCCCAATTTCAGTGCGAATGGCTTTTATTTTTCGACTTTGCGTCCGTTTCGAGCGCTTCACGCGTGCATATTCCGAATATCTTTGAATGTTTATCGACATTTATGTCTCATTGTGTTTAGCCTGGCGTCTATGCAATTTACGCAATTTTTATAAATATCGCCAATGTGTGAGAATTCCCATCTAGTCTTTTTTTGTATAGGCAAGGCAGACATTTCAATTCGTATTTTGACATGCTTCTTTGATTTGCCGGTACAAATAAAGAGAAACTGCGCTGAAGAGTTGTGCATGGCGTTGAAGAGACGTCTCGGAAACAATTTTCTTTTCTTTTTTCCCTTCTCTTATTTTTTTCCTACCCTCCAACACGTCTTGAGCTGTTTGCCAATACGCTCACCGAGGGTGATTGATTGTGAGTTTTATCAATTTCAACCACGCCAAACGCGAATTCGATTTGCTGTTGTTTATACAGACATTATGGATATAACGACACTTCGACAGACAATAGACGGATGGAGAACTCTTCTTGTTTCAGTCCGAAACCTGCAAACTTTTATTTTGAGCAATTTCAACGGAACACATAGGGAATAAATGAAATTCGTTATGCCTCGGCGAGGAAAATGCGAAATTTTGCTAGTCGACGAGTGAAAGAAAAGCCATTATTTTTCAATTAAAATTAAAAATCTAATTATCGTTTGGTGCCGTTAGTGGAGATGCGTCTTTCTTTCGTTTGTTAATTTCCGACTGCGCCAACCCCGCCAGCGATTTTGCAATGTTTGAAGAGCGAAACCATGTCAGCCTCATTGATTTCAATTTTTATTTCATTCGTTTTATTCGCAGATTTCGCCCGCTATTCACTGAGCTTTTATTTAATCTCCATGTCAATTTGTTGCTTAATTAAAGCCGTCATTATTTCTCATTAAAATCTGCGTCTTTTGTACTGGCGTAGATTTCTGTTTCGTGGCTTGTATCTTTCGCTCTTTTTTGCTCCTCTCCTACAATGGACGTAGGTTTTTTTGTAAGCGTGTTTGCCTTGAAAGCACACCGGGCGTGATTATCTAAGAGACGGCACAGTTTAGGGGAGTGCTTGGCATGCTTAATTTTACGTTCGTTGTGTTAATGATAATGATTTTAATGGTTCGTTTGACGCCCGCCGTTTTAGTATCTCATTTGCCGCCTGCTTCCAGCATTTGAGTAGGGGTATAGAGGGGATGGCGTTTTGTCTGCCGCCGCCGTCGTCGCCGTAAGCACTTTTCCGCCTCAGCCGCAGAAACATAAAGCAAGCACAGACTAGAGACTCATTAGTTGCATTACTTCTCCTAATGTGTAATTATACATCTACACCGCGCGGAGCAGTTTTTGATTTATTTTTGACAACCTGCGACTGAATTTTGAATTTAGCAATTCCCAAGTAGGAGGGAAAGTATCAAATTATTGGCCGGTAATACCTGTAATGCGCGTCGAATTTCATTACGATTTGCTTCCATTATCGCGAATCCGCCCCTCGCGAGCATTTCCCGGTTGTTTATATTTCCTCTCCGAAAGTGCTCTGCCACCACAACCGCCTCCCTCTCGCTTCTCCACCACCCACCCTTTGGGCGGAATGCATTAAACGTATTTGGAAAATTTCAATTTATTAATAAAGTAAACACTGCCGCGGCCCACCAATAAATAGCTAAGTTTACCAGTCGCACGCGCCTCATCAGGTTTGCATTGAATTTGCCATTACTTTGGCTGCAATCGAATGAAAACAAAATTTAATTGATAAACTTCGGTATTACATACGCTCTTCGCGGCATCTAAATAAACGAAATTGATGGCGGAAGTAGCATTTCGGAAATGTAAGCATCGTTAAACGAAGCCGTTGAATCTGGCGAAATTAATTTTCTTCTCCCCGCTGCCCTCCTGTCCTCCTATGCTATGGCACTAGAGTGTGTTTGCGCGTAGCTTGTCAAAATTGTTACGTTTAAATGCTGCTTACCTGCGTTATTCATCTGCTAACTTTCCGACAGCGTTGATTAATACAGCGTTTTGCAGAACAATGCAAGAACTAGCATTGCACACCCAACACATCAGGCGCATAAGTAATTTATTGCTTTTTGGAAATGAGCCATATCTTAGTGCAGAATATGAGCGTAATTAGAAACGCATTTAATGCACACCTGCTCTCCGAATTTGAATATCACATTGGATGTATTGGTTTTACGCTGTTCGTCCTTTTATGGTTAATATATGATCTCGTACTTTTGCCTAGGTGACTTTTTCCTTGACTTGGCTTTAGTCTGCCGTTTCTTGGATATTGTCGTGGTTGGCTTAGTTTTCGTGACGCGAGTAGAGGCACCACCAGCGTTGAGTTGTTTATATTTATTACTTTGTACGCCTGGAGTTGTTTGAAACTTTTGTAATACTTGTTGCTGAAAGAAGGGGCTGTGGCGTGAAGCAACAGTTTTGCGTGCGACGATTTAAAGAGAGGGTGGAGGCGGTAGCAGGCCTCACAACCCATTTTCCGAACGATAATTTTCCCCTCGCTCTCTGCGCCAAGTTGTAATCATCTACTTTTTAGCTCTTAAACACTCGCCGAACATTTCCACCCTTACGGTGGTGATCAAGACGGTGGATAAGCATCAAAAAGTTGGGCAATATTTTGTTTTTGTCGCATTTACGTAAATTCAGCGCCAGCACATCTCGAGGGAGGAAAGTATCGGGTGTTGCGATTGTGTTGAAATGTGTTTTCTTATCGCTGTTGCTGCAGCATGAGCTTCAAGCAAACATGATCCCTATATGTGTAACTGGGTGATCACACATATAATATTTATGTTTGACGCGTATTAGTTGGAGTTAGTGTAAGTATGTGTGCAGTACTGACATAGTTGTGCAAGTAAGTCTAGGTAGATCTTGATGCCAGTATACGGGGAAAGTCGAAATTGAAAGCTTTGTAAGACCCTCCTTCCCGCCCCTCCTCTAAGCCGAATGCGAATGAAACTCGAAATGAAGATGATATATAGGTGTATATATGTCGTTTTCAGTGGAGGCGCTTGCCGAAATACACCGGCTGCGTAAAGCTAGGGTGTTGAAGAAGGGCGAAGCGAGGATGAGGTTGAGAGGTATAAGGAAAACGTATAACTTTCGCGACCCCCCAGCGATGGTGCGTGTTTGCGTCGTCCTTCGTGTTTATGTTTAGATTGAATATTCATTCGTAATCATGTTTTAAGCTGCTTGAGAAATTGGTCGGCGTCCTTACTTACTTTCCTCACCGCTTGAAACGGAATTTACTTTCGCCCCCGCTGCCCCCATCTTACTCCACCGCTCACTCTCTCATTCTCTGTCTCGATGTCTACCCACCTGTGCACTATATCTATAGGAATAAGTGCTACTGGGTGTTTACGCGTGAAGATTGACTCTTGCGATGCCTTGATCGTAATCGAGAGAAAATACTAAAAAGCGATGCCTTTGGATTTACCTACCCTACACGTGGTGCCTTAACACTACTGTGCACGCAAAATATCTTATTTGACGTCGCGTCGGTATTCGTCTCGCTGGTTTCGCTTACCTTTACGCTTGCGATTTGCTTTGAGACCAGCCAGGCCCTGCTAACCTGCCAACCACAGCCGGGGGCGCTTAAATCCTTCGACTTGACTGCGTTTGTCGAGATATGCCCAGGCTGTGCGCTGCCTCTGCCTTGCGTGCCAACCTCGATATTTATTTGTTGCAAAATTAAATCTGCTCGTATGCCGCCAGTCAAATCCAAGTAGGACGTATCGTCCCCCCGCTGCTGTCGTATTTTCTTTTCTGTCTCTGACGTGTGGTACATACCATCCCCAAAAACTGCTTTAATCTTTTCTATGCTTTTAGGCATCGCAAAGTGTTTATTTTTTCGTTAGCAGCGAATCTTTCTCGTTTTCTTTGTATAATTCCTTGGGGTATTATTTTTGATTTTGCTTTCTTTTTGAGGGATTTTGCCGAAGCGGCAGGAGGCGAAGGCGCAGGGTAAAACGGGATCAGCGGAGGCTTTATTAAAAAGTCTAATAAGCGTGCTACCGATCCACTGAGTTTATATTAAAACGCGTCGTGCGATTCGTTTCCACCTTGGTGAGAAAAAAGAATCTCGTAAATTTGCACGGTTGTTCAGATTACCCGATTTTCGTAGGGTCGCTGTCGAAGCAGAGAAAGCTCGTTGCCGTAGAAAAGTTGAAGAATTTCATTTTTTCTTCCGTCCAGGTTTCCTAATACTCATCAGGAATGCGATGATTATCTTGCGTTTTTTTTCACGGCACTTCCTGCCGCTCACCATACGCGGCGTTTCTTTTAAATTCACATCAATTTATATCCCTAAAATATCTAAATTGTTTCGGAGTTATGTCGAGGAAGGAAATATTCATCAAAAACTTTTTTCGTTGCCGTTTACTTACGTTGCAGTGCAGTTGTCGGCTGCGCTGGCAAGAAAATAACGCTCCGGGTTTTTACATCATTTTTATTTTTCGTTTTTTTTTCCTTCTTTTTTTGGGATAAAAATAATTGTGTCACGCCAGCGCACCACTCTTGGACTGTTTAAGTAGAAATTTTATTGCGAGTTCATTTCTGCAAGTGCTTGCTTTGGCACACCTTTGAAAACTTTTGAGATTAAAATGTGTCGAAAAAGTTTTACCGCTCGAGTGCGGGGCATGCTGGGAGACACAGGCGACACGTAGGTAGGAACCGTGTGAGTTTCACGCGTCACAAGCTTTTCTTAAACTAGGAGTGTCGAGTGTAACAGGCGTAATGTGCCCTAATGTGTGCTTCGCAGCGAAAAGCTTGGCATACCGTGAACAATTCGCTGCCATGAGAGGTGTTTTCACGGGTTGGAATAGCACTAGAAATACCACGCTGCTTGATGCCGATCCTTTGAGGTGGAAAGTGATGCTACGCAAAATATCGTCGACGAATTTATTTCCTTTTTTGTTACGTAGTTTACGTTGCACAAATATGGATTTTTGGTAGTAAAAGCGAGTTAAGTGGAAAACAGTTTGTTCAGTTTCGTGACTTGCTAAATTTTATCGGGGAAATTCTATTAAATCATAAATCATTTGATTGTTCCTTTACAAAGCTAGGATGTCACCTATTAATTCGACAAACATTCTAAACGATTTATTTCGTGCGTTTACTTTTTTGCGATCAAGGGGAGCGATCATACCATAATACAGCAGGCACATTACTTCCCGGAAGGCTGGAAGAAAGAATGAGGGACACTCAAGCATCAGAGACGTGGATTCATATCCTCGCGTTTTCTAGTTCTTCCCTTTTTGTCCTCACGCTACTAACTTAGATTCTTGCGATTCACGTATACATGGAAGCGTGTCGGTTTGTGGTGTATCCGTGCGCGCAATAATGCACGCCAGGCGCCTCCACCAAAAAAGCGGATGGTGTTAGGAAGCTGTGGACTTTGTGCGAGCTCGAGCTCGTACGGAGAAAATGGGGGAGAAAGGCAAGCCGTAAGGAGTTTACCTTTTCGTATCTATTTTTTCTACTCCCTCGAAGATAACTTCGCTTAAACTGAGACGAGCTGAAAGCATTACGGTAGAAAGCAGCAAAAGCTCAGAGACATATGTAAGGGATACTAACATATGAGGTTTATAAATACAAAATGTATAAAAACCACAAAAAAGCAAAATATAGCTTAGGCTGTGGGAAGGATAGAAAAGGAATGAAATATAGAGGTATCAGGGACATTATGATGTACTTTGTACATATTTGATCATCGTATATTTTTATTTGATTCTTAAAACTAAAATTTGGAACAGACGAAAATGAAAATAATAATAAAGAAAAACTTAAAATGAGATTTAAAGCTCGAGTAAAAATGAACACACTTTAAAAAATTAACATTTCTTACGTTTGTTCCTTTTGTGACTCACATTTTACGCGTGCATTTCTTTGAATTTTTCATCAAAAAGATTTTCCGTTTATACCTACCTTATGGCATACATCGGGAATTTCAATCCTTTTATTGTCACATATTTATGGTCCCTTTTCAGAAATGCAAATATTTTGAAGAAATTCGCGTAACTTCTTTCATAAACCATATTTGTAAGTTTCGTCCTACCTACATTGGCAACAAAAATTGCAGATGCTTAACTTGGTACATCCCTGGTTTGCTATTCTTTTATTTGCGAGTGAGATTTTCATCGTTTTGCCAAGGCGCGTTTTTACGGGAAAACGTTTGGTGTTTTCCCATTCGCGTTCTTCCTACTGCCATGTGCTTATGCCTAACTTTTTCTACTTTTTCTGTACCTTCACATTTTCTTCGCTTTTCTTTCCCACTTGAGATTTCGCATCTCGTTCCTCCCCATCGCCACTGAGGTTGCATTCGTCCTGCTTGGTGCTTAGTGCTTGTTATTTGTTTGGGTGGGCGAGCGTGTGCACACTTTACCGCTTTGTGACTCCGATGGCTCCGGCGCCCGGACTTTGTGCGCTTTCTTTCTTTGCGCGTTTTGCGTGTTGGTTGGTGGGGTTGTGGCGGTTGCATAATCACCTATTCCTGCGCCATCCATGCTCTCAGCGACGGAGCGCGCTTGAGCAGCCTCCAACATCCACAACTGCCTATGCTGGTACTGCTGCGTGCCTGCCTGCTATTCAGGCCAACGACCGACAGACAGGGAGCGTGAATTTGCGACGCGCCCAAGATGCCGCTTTCACCTCAAATTTTCCGCCCCTATCTTGAGGCATTTGCCCTTCGTGTCCTCTCTGCTTGGAAGGCAGAAGGTGTTTTCAATCTTTAAACCGACCCAGTGTTGAATTTCCCACGATTTCCCACCACTTGCCGCACGCCAAACACAAAAAGTATTTATTTTGCCAACGCACTTGTGGCATACTTTCCCGTTATTTGCAGCCTCATTTTTGGCACAGACCATGGTATACAAGAATTCAATGACTGATTTTCTTTTATTACCTTCCTTTCTTTACATTTGAAAAGGGTAACAATATTGAAGGTTAGGTTTAAAGATAGCATTAAACAAACCAAGAAAAGCTGGTAATAAGTAGATTCGATTGAAACGTAGCAGGAATGCAATAAAAACTCCGTTTATCTGAAAAAAAGGAGAATTCTGTGCAATTCGCATGTTTTTACGCGTTTATAAACACGTACGTTCGTCATACAATGTCCTCAACTCAGGACTCCAAAGAAGACGGTAACACCAAATGGTGCCATTACAACCCTCATCATGTTTTACGCACTTTCTGCTGCCGCTACGAATTCGGGCATTGCACGGCAGTTTTGAATATTTCATTGCTAGAGCAGGAGAATAATAAAGGTATTCCAAGTTTTTCCTCGCGTTTTTTTCCCACTTCGTTCTCCCTAAAGTGGCGTCGGAAAACTTTTGTCATGGTAATGTCGAAAGTCGGTCTGTGAAAATGACTATATACCTATATTACATTATTGACGCGTGTGCTTTGCGGGCGCAACAAATGCCCCGGCGATCTTAATTATTAATTTGTCCATCGTTTCCTGGTGTGATGGAAATGCATGAGAAAACTACGATTATCTGAATGGGCAAGTGCGCCTACCCTCGCCAAGGTTCACGCAATACGAACATTACCGCCGGACAATATTATCTAGCAAACGATAAATTTCCCCGTGAATATTTAATTAGCGTCATTCGGCGTGAATAATTGATGATATTGTTTATTACGCTCAGTTCAAGTGGGAGAGAGAGGGACAATACAGACGTTATGTCAAATGTGGTCGTCGCCGGGAGAGAGTGCAAGTTAGGGAAGGATGCATTATGTTGCTATGCGTGTTTTCGTAGTTGTTTGACTGTAGTTTATTTTATTCTCACCAAACCTCCAATCTCCTCGGCCTCCATTCGAATACATACTGTACTTTTCTCCACACCTATTATTTTCGTATTTTCAATCTCTCTATTTTTTTCGCTTTGTTTTTGCTTGCAGAGAGGAAGCGACGAACTGCTGTCGCAGTCGAACGTGTCCGTGATGGCGCCTTCCGCCCCGCATACGGACAACAACAATCAGGAGAGCGCCAAAAAGGTAACGTACTGCTAAATAAAATCAAAAATACCCACTTGTGCGTTTAATCAACCGACAAACGTCTATTGTTTGCCGTGTTCTTTGCTACTTGTTTACTCTGTGTTTGATCTGTTTGCAAACTATAGCAACTTCATTTTAATATTATTTGCGTCTTGTTATATGCTAATAGTGTGAGCGTGCCAAATTGTCTACTTGTTGGGTGTTAGAAGAGGTTGTGAGTCTTAGAACAGATGAAAAAGTGCCGTTTTCGAGAATAATTTGTCACGTTTGATTTGACATTTGTTTTGTGGGTCTTTCGCGCCTCATTATAGTCGCTCTGGGCTTTATGCCTCAAGCAGGAATGGTTGCGACTCTTCGACGCTTGTTTTCAACTTGGAAAAAGTGAAAAATTTCACTGAAATCGCGCACAAAAACGGGTGAAAAATGGTGATCCCGAAAGTCGCGGATGACTGAGAGGCATGCAGCGTCACATGAAGAAAACGCACCATCCCTCCGCGTGCTGGGAAAGAAAAAAGTGCGCGCTGTTTAAATATTTAATGAGGCCATTTTGATTACACTTGGCGCGACGCTCGTCCCCGGGCGCCCTCTTATATTCATCATTCCCCCTTTCCTTTTTTTCCTGTCTTTGCCTCCCCTGCTTTCCTCCTTCCACATTCACTTTAGAATTTTTCCCTCGTCCTCCAACCAGGCGTCCTCCTCGAGTTCTTCCGCTTTTTTCCTCATTTTCATTTTACACCGTGCGTCATCACTTCACCGTGGTCGTACACAATGAAATCGTTTAGTTTCAGGTTAGATTTTGTCGTTTTTACTGCGGACCCAGCATGCTAGTAAGACGCCCAAGTATGACGCGAGTCGTTAATAGAATAATAGCCGAAGTGCATTTTTAAACTTTATGATGCATTAAATTGTATCGCGTACAAAGTGTTGAAACGATGCAATTTTCACATAAAATAGAATCATACCCATCCGCCAGATGTGTGCGTGCAAGCATCTTTTATCGAGAGGCTGTTATTCTATAAGTGACTTTTCCGATTATTGGAAAAAATAAATAAAAAAGCGCCACAACAGCGGCAGCAGGAGCGTATCATCATGGGAACTTTTTTAATAGCGATATTCAGCATCTGGCGAAGTGGTGAACAATGAGTATAATGAAAAGTGCGGCTTGAATGTATAATATGAGCTTTCCTCGCTTGCCTCGTTCTGCGAAAAGTTGACGCGTGCGTGAATAAGCTCGAGCATATCTGTATTCGTCAATTTGAAAATTCGCGATTTTTGCACCGTTATTTTTTATCTGACTGTTGTGTGGCCGGCATTCGTGGGTAGTAAGCAAGCCACAAAGTATTCGGTAGTTAATAAACTTCCCCAGCAACCTCACTTTTCTCTCACAATACCGCCGAAGATTTTAATACGGTGGTAAGTTTGCGTATCTCGACGGGAAACATAGGAGAAACCGCACAATACATAATTACACTTTGCGTTTTGAGTGATCTGATGATGAAGTTCGTTCAATAAGTATGTTTTTCATTGTTAGCGTATCGCATTTGGCGAGTTGCGTACTTACTGAAAAGATCATTTTAGATTATGACTCGTTTCTGTGGGGAAAGTTTGCTTCCTCCATGTGCCCTTCGCGTCATTCAACCAGTGAACGGGCGAAAGTTTTCTTCTTATCGCTTCGTATTGTATTGGCTCATTGTGTGTATTTTCATCCATGTTCGGGATGCAGGACATCGCATTTCTTCCGTGTTTTCAGTGCTTTACTTCTGCAAGAACCATACATTGCTAGAGCAGCAGGGAGATGTGTATGAGTCTCGGTAATGTCGTTAGTGGTAACGCCTGAGGTGATTGTGGCTGCCGTTATGCGAAAGGGGTTACCTTTTACATTACGGCATTGTTTCGTCTATCTTGTGAAGGTTGTGGGGGCGGCTGTTACCGCCTTCCATTATTACACACATTGTATATGGGTTTATAATACGCGCTGGCGCAGATTGCAGAGCATTCTTTATGCTCCAACCTTTATTACGGGTAATTAATATCATGTTCTTTATGATCCGAACGCTGATGGTGAACAACAGGCCGGTTCATGGGTTTAAGGAGCAATGCGGGGGGATCAGCAGGATGGAAACATCTTCACGTTCGTGGGGGCATATTTTTCAGAGGGAGAGAGGCAGTGCTGCCTTTGGTGGTATTACAAGCCATCTGAAATAATGGAAGGTTATCCTTTCGTTTATTACGGTTTTGCTTTATTACACCGGGTACAACGAGGTATCCATGATCCACAGTATGCGTTATTGGGTAAATAAAGGCAAATTGAAAATAATTGCCTGCAGTTAAAAGAGCGTTTGGTGCTGCGTCACTCGAATTGCAATCGAATCAGTTTGACCGATGCACTTGATTAATCCGTCCCACGCCATTGATTTCGCTTCTTTCCCTTCGATCTACGCGCACCTGCTGTATGCGTACATATCGTACAGCATGGGTGAATTCCTTTTGATCTATTTGCCACCCCTTGTACCCCCGACCGCACGTCATACGAGGTTATGCGAGTGTTTAGCTCCGGCTTATCGCATGCAACAACTCAATGCTTACATTTGAAAATGAATTTATAAAGCGGTTCCCCCCCAGTCTGCCGGTCGCACATATCTCACTGGGGAGCGCTTTGTAAAGATGGCGGCGGGTGAGGCATGGTAAAATGTTTACCTGCCGCCGGGCAACCAACCAACTCCCCCCTAACATACATGTTTCGGTAGGAATATTAATTTAACTTGGTAATTAATTGATGTAGGCCACCACCACCGAACGTCTAGATGTGCAGTAGAAAGCATTTCGGAGAGTCACGGAATGATTGAGTAATGCTTTGCGCCTTTTTTGGGCGTCTTATTGCAGGTAAAACTCGAGCAAAATGTCGGCAAGCCGTCGCGCGTCATTCACATTCGCAACATCCCCAATGACGTCACCGAGGCGGAGATTATTCACCTGGGCATCCCCTTCGGGCGCGTCACCAATGTGCTGGTGCTCAAGGGGAAGAATCAGGCGTTCCTCGAGATGGGCGACGAGACGTCGGCCACCACCATGGTGAACTATTTCAGCAGTTGCATGGCGCAATTACGTGGGCGCGCTGTCTATGTTCAGTACTCCAATCACAAGGAACTCAAGACAGATCAAACTCACTCAAATGCGGTAAGTTCACTTGATATGTATTTTGAAAATAAAATGCTGTAGAGTTTTAGTTGTCAATTCTTTATTAATAGATGAAATATTAGAAATATATAAAAAACATTAGAAATTCTTTTATAGTATGAACAAGTGTTTTAAGCGAAACAATACGATTTAGGATATCATAACTCTAATTAAAGCACTATTCCTAAATCCAATACTTGATTTTATCAGTAAAATTACGAATATTTACTCTCAGATAATGAGGTATGAGCATTTAATGGTTTAATTTAGGCGTTAGTAAGATTTTGCTAATTGTAAGCTAAATACAAATAGCATCAACAATATTTAAAAAGAAATCAACGCAGGAATATGTTGAATATATTTGATTGGATTAAAACCTATTGAATGTTTAATCATGATTCGAGTGGATAATAGTTATTGGATTGGATTATAGAAAAAAATTGAAATGAGGGCATATTGTAAATGCATTCGGGAAACTAACCTTTGAGCACTCCTGCAGTTGATTGATCAACGCGAGAGCCGAGCAGCAGTAGCAATAGTGGCTTGTCAAGCGATGTGACATTTCGCATTTGTTATGCGTTTTTCAATTGACACGCGATCGGCGCTGAATTGCACTCGTTTCCTATTGGAATGCTAGTTAATGTCCCACCGGCGCAGCATATTCCTACACACTTTTTCCTGGAATAATCGAGCCGGGGGCTGATGGTGGTTAGCAGGGTTGGATGGGAAGTGGTGCTTTTATTGTGATTAAAATCGCCATTTTGCATTCGGCGGCATGGGGCGGGAAATGCGAATTTAATTGATTTATACCACGTTTTCTTTCGGTTTTGCGCTCGCGTGCTATTTATGTTGCTTATAGCATGCATGCCCTCTTGTGCGACGTGCTCGTTCCGCTTATAATCGACTTGGGTACTTCACCCACTTTGCAACGACTTCCTCCACTCGGTCGAATGTTCTCTCAAACCAAAGTGAAGCAGCGCGAAACGTGAAGGGCACTTTTGCTAAATTGTAGTAAATTTTACTTAGCTGTGCATGTACCTGCCGCTGCAATTTATATCCGTTAGTTAATTTTTATTACGGCAACAAATTTTCTTTTGGCGGATACAGTAGTTTAGACAAATGATATAGATGGCGTGAATAAACATTGAATTAATAATTGATGAACTTTATTAAATCTTTTCATGTTAAATTAATAAAGGTTTGAGAAGTAAAGTTATATTCACTTACATAGAGATACTCGAATATTATATGACTCAGTAATTTGGACTAAGAAGTAGGTGGTGCTATGTAACGACAATAGAATGTCAATACTAGATGGCGTTCTTATACTAAAGTTCATTTTTTATACCATAACAAGAAAAATATAATAAAAATATGAAAATAGTGCCTAATATGTTAATGGATAGTCACTAATAAATGCAGTTCATTAGCTGGATTACAAAAGCTTTTCCGATGATCACCAGCGTATTATAAACAGTTGCGGATTTGACCATTGTTCAACCGTTCAACTGCTTTCGTCTGTGTATTGATTGCCTACATTTTCGAAGTAATTAGCGCGACTCGCGGCGACGAAATGAAATTCGCCCCGGTCTGCATTCGTTTTGGCTGCGTCGCCGAAACGACTACGCCTTGGCGAGTCAGTCACTCATTGTTTCATTTTCTTCCCCCCCCCCCCTCCGGTCCACTTTTGTGCGGAAAAAGTGACGTTTTTAATTTATCAACCGCTGAAAGGCGACAAATGTACACTCAGCCATTGTTGGCCGCCCCCATCTAGCAGATGGCGACGTTGTCTTGTCCTTTCTATATCACCAAATTTAATTTTTTACGTACATTTTCACCGTTATTGGTGCACGCAGTTGAAACTGGGTGCCACTTTTTCCTTCATACCTAAAAACTTTTTTGTATTATTATCTTTTTACGCTTTATGCTCGTTTTATTTTTATGGCGGTGTGGTGGTGACTGAGTGATATTTCCATTCTGTTCGCTTGCAAAATGCGTGCGCTTTTCTTCCATTCGTGTTTGCAATTAGCGCTTTTTCCGGACGGTATTGTCCCCTCACACATCGCAGCAGTGGAGTGGGATGGGTACAAGGACGCCCTTTTTTATTTTCTTTACTTTTCATTACTCGCCTTGAATTTTTTTGTGTAGGCCAGTAATAAAACCAGCGGAGAGGACTTATTTTAATCACCTTTTTCTGCAACGCGGGGTTTATATATTATTCCATCAGCTTTGTTTTTGAAGGGTAATGGGTGTTGAATGTTTTATTATAGTAATGGTACGTCCGTCCGTATCTTGGATTACAATTATGACTCTAATTTTCCGCGTAACATTCAACCGGTTGTACATGAAACATTTTCGCTTTTATTTATTTATCAAAATGAAGATTTGGAAGTTTTTTTTTTATATTTTGGATATAGGAATGCATCGGTCGTTCATGTTCATTAACAATTCGTCGCTCGGCGTGTTTGTGTTTAGGAAGGGGCGGAGGAGTTAAGCGATATTAAAATTTGAATTAAAATTCAATTTGTAGCACGGCGTGCGCGTGGTATTAGGGTTTATTTTACGTCGACGTTTCCCGTCGATCTGGATTTTCGGGGCGCATTTAAATTTGCATGACATGTCGTCGGCTATCCATTAAAAAAAAGGTGCGAAATACAATAATCCAACCAGAGGAAAATTATGACCACATACCAAACATAAAATGCCACAATGTTACATCAAAGTTTTTTCGGTGGTGATTTTAATAAGTCGTTAGAACGTGTGAAGAATGATTTTCTAAATGTGCTTTACTGTTGTTATGAAAGGTGGGAAAATGGAATTAAATGTAGTATTCTCCCCTTTATCGAAGGGTATTCGTCGAAAAGCAATATATTTATGCATTCAATTTACATTTATTGCGTTTGTCGTTCACTATGCTTACATTAGCTGCCACTCCGCGTATGGTGTGGTGAAGGTTGGCGGAGGTGGCTTGGCAAAACCGTTTCGAGTGCGAACCGGCCCGCCCTGGAAAGAATAACAGTATCCGTGGCAACGCCACCACCACCAGCGCCTGACGGATCATGCAAAGGATGCGCGTAATTTTATGCAACAGTCGTACTGCTTTGCTCGCTATTCTTACATAATAGGAATGAAGGGCAAAACGTCGCAGGATGCCATTCAGTAACGCGGTGTGCGAGGGGCGTCAAATGTTTGTCGAACACTTTTCCACCGTTGTTATTTCTTGCTTACGCGCTCTCATGACGTTCAATAACTGAAACGAATTAAGGGAAGGCAGGGCTGATCTTGCTACACTGGCGAAATGAAAATAAATGTTACAAAAACGTTCATACATAGCAAACAGTATATATAGCAAAAAGTTTACAAAAGAAAAAGTAATAAGTTTAGCTTTGTCCACAATGAGTTATTGAGAACAAGAAATAGGCGGTAGATAAGATTGCCAAAAAGAAATATTAATTATCTGATAAGGACATAAGGGAAAATATGTTTGCCATTTTTTTTTGCATTTCATTGAGTTTGCTTTTTTTACAATTACCGCCGAATAAAAGCGAGCATTTGCATAAAACACCATCGTTCGTAATGTCATAAAAATAACCACGGTGAAACGTTGCACGTATAGCCACCGTTTCTGCAAATGCTATTACAACAACGACTAAATAATTCAAATCCTTGCTTTTGTTAATTGTGTTTAAATGAACTCGTTGCACGATGCACAACTCGTACAACAGCAGGAACTAACGGTCAGCGAATACGAGTGCAAAATGTTTTCGTCCGCTGTTTTTGTTGCGTTTCCCATGAGCTACAGTCTTGTGAATCGCATGGTATTTCAATTATAGTTTGGGGGTGACGTACCCACCCGCAAAATGGGTGTTGAGTTTCATTACACGAGTGTATTCAACCTAGAATCGGGCACCACTTTTTCTATTTGCTATGAACTAGACAAGGGGTGATTCATAAATTCGAAAGACCGCAAACTGAAAATTTAATTACGCTCCAAAAATATTGAAACACTGTTTAAATTAAAAACGTCGGCGTATAATATTACCAATTATTAGTTTGGCCCGAAAATGCTCGGCATTGCAAAATTGTAATCATATGGCTCAAAATCTATGTTAAATAAAATTACCGCAGTTTCAGGTCGACGGTGGCAAATTATATTGGACTATATGCGGTAAACAATCGAAATTAGTAGTCGAAAATGTTTGGTTTCCAATACCGGGTGCCCGAGTACCAGCGTATCAAATGCAGTTGCGGTGACGGCGGCTATGTGATGGCGATGCAGCCGCAGTCATTGCAAACCCCCGCAAAAATTAATTAAACATCACTTACAGTACTAATGCGAATCTACACGCAATTCGGTTCCACATTGGTTTCGCATTTATTATGCGAAATTATGTGGTCAGACAGGCCCCACTTGACCAGACTCTCTTCAGCTCTCTAGAGGCATGGATGGAATGAATCAGAAAATAATAGCCGAGGGTTTCATTTATATCGCATTATCTCTAAACGGTTTTTCTATTTAAACTTGTATGCCTCGCTCGCAAGATGAAATTGTGTGCTCCCAGATTAGAACAACAATATCACGAAGTATAATAGGCTGGGAACTGGCATTCTCAGGGATGGGATGGGACACGAGTGCAGCATTATGCCCGCGTTTTTCCGAAATTGGAAAAAGTTGGATGAACTTTCGAGTGCTGGCAAGCAAGACACTAATGATATTGAATTTCGACGCACGATTCCGCGTCGGCACATCATATTTCGCTATTTTCCGTTTACTCTGTGGCGGTGGGAAAAGTTGTTACAACTTTCCTCATCGCAGCCAAGGTAGCACCGGAGCAAGACCTTGTCATAATTGCTTTTTTTCGAAGTGTACGTCATACAAACGGCATCTTCTCGTGTATTGATAAAAGAGACCATTTTCCTAGAAGTATGCTGTTATACTCAGATAGGGACATATTTGTTATCTCATTATGTTTACATGCGACCGATGAATAACACGGTTTTTTTTCAGAATGCATCTGCTCAGGCAGCTCTGCAGGCCGCCCAGGCGTTGACAGGAGGCGCGGCCGCGCCTGGTGGCGGCACCCCGGTGGCGGCCGCTACCCCAGCGGTGGCGCCAGCCACCAACGGGCAAGATATTCAGGGCGGGCCGAATACGGTATTGCGCGTCATTGTCGAGCACATGATCTACCCCATCAGCCTAGATGTGCTGCATGTGATCTTCCAGCGTTTCGGCAAGGTGCTCAAAATCGTCACATTTACGAAAAACAGTAAGTCTTCTTCCCAAGTTTCCACAGCCTGATCTGAACAGGAGTCGATAGTGGTGATTAGGGACCTCAATTATATCTTTCTTCTTCAGATTCATTCCAAGCTTTAATCCAATATCCGGACACACAGTCGGCGCAAGCTGCCAAACAGGCGCTCGACGGTCAGAACATCTATAACAGCTGCTGTACACTGCGTATTGACTACTCGAAGATGACGGCGTTGAATGTCAAGTACAACAATGACAAGTCGCGCGATTATACTAACCCGACTCTACCCACCGGGGACACCAGTGATCAGTTGGCGCTAGGCGGAGGTCTTGCGGCCGGATTGGGTGCTGATATTCTCTTGCTGGCTGCTCAGCCACGTCTCACACGTGATCGCCTCACTGGTAAGTCGATGAACCTGATGACGTCTTCCACAGGCTTGTAATATCTTTAATCTGGTATCCTCGCAGCTGATTCTCTTCTTGCCGGTGCACCAGGTGTTCTCAGCAGTCCGTTTATGCACGGTCTCGCCTCACCACTCACCGCCCAATATGCGGGTGGGGTTGCGGGTGCATTGCCAGGTCTCGGAGGCTTTGCCCTCGGCCAAACCGCCCCCGGCTTGCGCGGCCTAGGTACTCCAGGCATGGCATTAGCGACGGTGCTTCTCGTGAGCAATCTCAACGAGGAGGTAGGTGCCATTTTGAAATACCCAATTTTCTAACACACTTCTGCCTACAACATCGAAACGTGATGGAGTTTATACAATTTGTACATGTTTTCTTATGTTTTTTTGTTATTTTTCCGTTTTAAATTCACTCAGTACTCTCAATCCTGAAACTTCATTCTGATCAAAGATAAAAATAACGATTGACTTAAGCACACATTAGAAAGCGATTAGTACAGGAAATTTTCTAATGTAGTGTTTTGTATATTTACAATTTACGATATGTAATGTTGAATTATTGCGACGATTTTCTGATTTTCCTTTTGTTTGGCGAGTTTATTTTTGTCTTTAATCAGGCTTTGCGTATCGATTTGACGCTAGTGTTGCTTATTTACAATTGCACTTAACAACATCAACATTATTGGAAAGTAAACGCGTGACAAATTCAAATCGATGTGTTCGGTCTCGTATGATTATCTGTTTTGTTTATTGACCAGCGAGTAATTTTACATGCGGCGAACGCATCCCTTGATTGTTTTTTGTTGTTTTTTTTTTGTGTTTTGATTTTATTACTTCGTTTTTATTACATTTTTATATTATATTTTATTACTACTGTCATATCTTTCTCTTTTTTCCGTAGATGGTCACGCCTGACGCTCTCTTTACCCTATTTGGTACGTGTGCACAGCTACTATCAATCAAACTAAGTATATTATCATCTAATTATCATCAAATTCGACGAATATTACCTTTAATATGACATCGAAAGTAACGTGTGTCTGTGTCATTAAGTGCATTTTTGTGACTACCTATCTACCTTTTTGTAATAGTCATCTGAAGATGAGCGGAGTAGTTTTCTTGCACGAAAAGTTCTCGAATTCCGCAACAATGCGATTCGAGAGCTTTTCGCGCGAAACCATTAAAAATCATCTTGTGTTGTGTAAAATCGTAAAATTTCTGAGGTGCCATTGTTGCGTAATGCGTACGATGCACCTCTAGCTTCCTGCTTTTACTACAATTAGTATCCATTGTTACCGTCTTTGTTTCGTTGCATAATTTAATCACGTACGTTTATTATGTGTATCTACGCATCCTTCACCATTCATTGTGTTCATAACTTTGTAATCAGCAACTTTTAGTCGAATATATTGTAGCTGCGATTATAAGAAAAAGCAACCAAATTCTTTCAGGGAGAACTTATTTGCGTACAGATCAAATATTTGGCTTGTGTGCATGCAACGAACTCTAAAGCTAGATACCTCTGGAAATCCTGAAGAGCATAAGTCACCATAATCGTGCACCGTTATGAACTAACGTTAAAAATTAATTCACGCATAATTGGTAACATCTGCTCTTGGGAACACCATTAAGTCTTATTAGATTACACGTTTAGATAAATGAAGGACAAAACGAATCTTGCGTTTAAATGAATATAGCAAGAACTTAAGATACAGTTACGTGTTTGAACATGGACTGGTACCATGAATAACTTCTGATTAATTTGCCCCTTTTTAATGATAGGTGTATATGGCGATGTGCAACGTGTGAAAATTTTGTTCAATAAGAAGGATTCCGCTTTGGTACAACTCGCTGAACCACATCAGGCGCATTTGGGTACGTTTTTCTTTTGATATTTGAATATTTAGTGTTACTTGATGTAATTATTGTATTTGCGTGGGGTTCATATTCTAGCTATCACACACATGGACAAATTACGCGTGTTTGGGAAGAATATTCGCGTGATGCTCAGCAAGCATCAGTCCGTGCAGATGCCGAAGGAGGGCCAGCCCGATGCTGGCCTTACAAAGGACTACAGCCAGAGTCCGCTGCATCGATTCAAGAAGCCTGGCTCGAAGAACTACCAGAACATCTATCCCCCATCAGCCACCCTCCATCTAAGCAACATTCCCGCTACCGTCAACGAGGAGGACATCAAGGAGGCCTTCACGAAGAACGGCTTCACTGTCAAGGCATTCAAGTTTTTCCCGTAAGTTGTCGTGCTATATGCTTGGCTAAATTCTATCTTTGGTCTCGCTTTGACCAGTACTCGTTGACGGCACTGACGTTTTCGATTTGAATTCCAGCAAAGACCGAAAAATGGCTTTGATCCAACTGCCCAGCATGGACGAGGCGGTGGTGGCGCTGATCAAGATGCACAACTATCAACTCTCCGAGTCGAACCACCTGCGAGTGTCGTTTTCCAAGTCGAGCATATAAATACGCGTGGGCGGGCACAACGCTCCCAGCCTTCCGGCGTAAAAATAACCCTCGAGGAAGACGCAGACAAAATGAACAAAACATTTCAGCGCGATGTGCGTTTTACGCCACCGTGCGACCCCCATTCATTCCAGCAGCTTTTGGTAGCTGAAAAAAACATAAATATATATTTATTAAATGCCCAGCGACACAAAAAGGTAAATCTGCAAAGCCTGTAGATGCATATTGCCGCCTAGGATTAGTAGAAGATGCAAACGGGAGGAGGATAGCTAAAGAGAGCGGGCGATGGACGATGTGCGGCGACAAGAAGCAACAAGAGACTGTCTCAAAAAACAGGCATTACTATAATATTATTACGATGAATTTATAATGTTAAGAGAACAAAAAGTATCATATCTAGTTCGTTTGTTAGATTTAATTGGGTTTCGATTGAATTTCGATTATATATTTTTTTAAATGTGCAACTGTTGACGATAACGATGGCCGACAGTGCACAAAGGATATGCAGCGTGGAGCAGTAATTGTATTTATTTATGCGTAGTTTTTAAGAGAGTTGATAATTTACATGCGACGACAATGTCGCATCGCTCGAGCGTCGCAATTCATAGCAGTATTGAGTGATTTCGAAAATGTTTAACGAAGGTTTTTCTTTCGATTTGCAAGCTTTAAATCGTTTCCTTTCGAGGCTCTAAACGCAGATGAGAACTACAGTAACCTATACATTATAAAGATAATGAAAACCAGAAAAAGTAATGGCTGCAAGGAAATAAAGCAAAGTATTCTATAGAGAAATATTTAATATAATCGCGGACTAATTAAATTTGTAGAGCATATGAGTACCTAAGATAAACAAAATATATTTAGAGAAGACAAATGAAAGGAAACTAGGTGGCGATGATGATATTGATGGTTGGTTGATTAGTAGCAATTTGTTGCAAGTGGAAACTAATCAATGGAGAACAGAAAAATAGCCAGTTATTATTGTAACGATAGAGATTATAGGGTTGACAGGGTTTAGGTATACCCTTATTCTCAAATTATTGAATATTATTGATATCAGAAAATTTAACAAGAAAAAGAACTATATAAATTTAAAGTGCATTGTTTTACAATGATTGTAAAATGTGAACACAAATGCGACACATGATCGCACTCAATTCACCTGGTTGTTAATGCATTTGCAAATGATCTGATTAATATTAGAACGATGATCTGATGAAAAAGGACCGTGCGATCAACACAAGAGAAGCAGATGGGGCAAGGGCTGGTAAATTTATTCGTGAATGTCGTGCGCATTTTTTTATCGAGCACATTCTCTTTTCTTGATAAAAACAATTCAAAAACGAATCAACTAATCGTATCTTTGATATAATATACTTTCTCTATTTACTATACTAAATATTTACAATGTACTACTTATACATATACACACACTTTGACAATCAATGACAAGAAATCCACGTTTTAAGCATAATATTCGAGACGAGCAAAGCATTTAATTAATCAAATTGTAATTTGTAAACTGATGCGATGATGGGCATATACACTGTGTGGGAGGAGAGTGGCATTGCAAGTTTGTTGGATGTATTCTTTGATATTTCCAATTTTTGCCTTCAAAGATACACAATACACACATAAACAACTTGTTGTAATTCAACAATTGAGATAAAAAAATTGACATAAAGAATGGCTAATGTGTAAATTAAATTGAATTAAAAAATAAATCGACGATTTGTGAGGACAAACGACGTCTTGCCAAAAAAAGAAATCATGCTTTATTATGTGTGTCCAATCTGATTTGTTATCGTATTTGTTGCTTTCAATGCGACGATGACTCGTCATTTCTCAATCGCAAACGTCGAATTTTAACGCGCTCCGAAAATGCGAATGGTATATTTCTATCCAATCTTTCAATTCTTCGCCCGCAAATTCTGTCTACTGAAACGAAACCAGTTACTATTTATATTAAATGTGTAATTACAAACATTATGTATTTGTTGAACGGCCTACAGGCGTGATGAGCACGCGCATCGATGTGAACGAAGGGAAATGGCCTACTTGCTACTTTTGAAAGAGGCAGAATTTGCACTAAAACGCCACATATTCAACCAGACAAAAATAACAGAACTTGAACAAAAAAAACGTTTCCAACCGACGACAAACAATATTTTGCCAAATTCGAAGTCAATATCTAAATAATAAACATATAGGAATATATAATAACTTTATAAAAATGCGAAACATAATAAAGGAAATGGGAACGATACCGAGAGACGCGAGTTAGCTGGACGCAAATTTTTATTGATACTGATAAAACATTGGAAGTGTTAAAGATCTATTTTTTTAAAATAGGTATTATTACGTTGACATGTATTTTTTATTCGTTAAACTTAAATTCTACGGACGCACAAGAAGCAAATATCATACTTTTACGCTCTTCTACAAATCAGCGACATAACGCCTTTCGGTGCATTCAAATTGGCAAATGTAAAGAAGAAGCGTTTCTTAACATACCCGCCATTTTGAATACTACGGAAGCCGAAATACTAATTTTAATACGCCACTGTGATTTCGCAGTGTCTTTTTATTTTATTTTTTTCAAAGTAACATTTAAGTGCTATTTTTGTGTATCGCTCGTAATAGTATTATCTCTTAAGTATTACTTTCTATACCTTTGTATTTCTATGCTAAGTATCCTACAAGTATTTCTAAGTGTTTTTTTATTTTATTTTATTTTTTTCTTATATTTATGCTGCTTTAAAGTGATACATCAGCCGATGTATCCAAGCACGGTTTATGATCGCTTTGAACTTAGTATTGTTAGCTTCTCAGGTTGAATTTCGACCCATTTACGAATGGACCGAAAACCCTTGTATTTTCAGGCTCTTTTTATTTTCCTCCCGTTTATTTTATTTTTAGTATTTTTACTTTACGTATTTTATTTTATGTTCGTTTATATTTAATAATTACCTTTCATTAATATCTTTTTGTTTTTATTCTTGCTGTGCACTTGTTCTCCTTAAAGTTTTTGTTTTCCCTTTTTACGTATTTTACTTCGTTCCGATGTTTCGTTACGATTTAACAGTACGAAAATATCGCACTTTCTACAATCTTGGTTTCTCCTATTGTCTCATGTTTCAAATTTTCAACGTGGCCCCTCGTCGAGAAGGGGACATTCTTGCATTCGCATACTCTAAATTGTGCCACCACAAATAATTCGAATGGTAGCAACGTAGAAATCGAGATATACGCATTTGCTGGGATCAAGGGAACTAAATTTATTTATAAGCGTAACATATCGATGCCGATATTATTGCGTATATGTTGCATGCAGCGCACTAAGCCGAACAATCAATTTAATTGGTAAACCAAGGGACTAATGCAAATATATTTACTAATTTTTAAATTAAACTTAAATTGTAAATTTAAAAATCAAAACTCATCTAAACTAAATGAACATATTAACAATGTCAACGGTCTACTAAATGTAAACGATGAAATCAACATTAACATGTTGACTAAACACGGTACAGGGTACTTTAAATTAAATTTTGCTAAAAATAAACAAAAAGAAAGGAAACGTAAGGGAGCGTGTTTACGTGTTATCAATGCCTATGTGTGATTAATAAGTGTCGGATTATGATATATCAGATTATTTGTGAGTGGTACTCGGCTTTGAGCAACGTGCATGACATAATTTAACACAATCTATTCTTTCACACATTTATCACTGAAACATGTGTGATTTGCGAAGGTGTATTTCTTTCTGTGTTCTGTGTGTGCACACCGTAAATCTGAGCAAAGAAATAGACGTTGATGAAACCGATGTATTTGATGGCGAAAGATGGGGAAAATAAATAATATGTCACAATACAAAGTAATCGATGATAAATAAACAAATAAATACACTGGCCGCATGTGCCAAACAGTGGGATCAAGTTGAAACAAATCATTGAATAAATTTAATTGAAACGCTGAGGCTAGATACAAAATATAAACAAAAACCAGAAAAAATATATCTATCTAATTATAACTTAATATATCATTGAAGAATATTATGACGACGCTGGAAAACAAGAAGAATAAGAAGATGGGAAGATGCGTATTTAATCTAATAATGCATAGCTATATATCATTAACGAATTCGCATGTACTTAGGATGTACTTTCAGAGAGATCAAGATGGCGGTGTACCGATGCGATGATTATTCTATGATTATGCTATCACAACTATATTTACATTAATTACGATTTAGAGTATATATACTTATATAGTAAACAGGTATCCTCTGTGACAACTATTTGAACGTAGAACGTATTAGTGTAATTCTAGCTTAAACTTATAAATGAAAAACAAATGAACTATGGGCACAATACAAACATGAGCAAAGAGCGTAAAATAAATAGTTCTTCAATCGAAGTGTGAGCGCGCGAGGGGCGGAAAGGAAGCGTCGACACACAGAGCAAATGCAAAAAGAGAAACCACAATGTGACAATCATTAAGTAACATTTTAGCCACGATTGATGCTGCTAATTCGCCTGTAATAATATATAATCGCCGTACTTGTAGTACACACACGAACTTCTTACTGTCTGTCTGTCTGTACTTCCTAGTCTCTGTTGACTCTTCACTTCCTTTCTCACTCTCTGAAGTGTGCTATTTGTTGTATCCTATTTTTTGATTTCTTTTAAACTAGCTGATCTTCTTGAATAGCCAACAGTGTGTAGCTTCTTGTGGGAGTGCTGCGTTCCATTTGTTAGTTTGTACCTGAGTTCCTTAGTGTATCGTTTGCCGTTTCAGCGCAGTGGATCGTGAGCTGGCGAGTGAATCTTTTGTTTCGTTGTGCGTGCCAAAACAGAAATCGAAGAGACATATTTAGATGGAGATGTGGCTGATATTGCGATCCTAATTGTTGTTTGGTAAATCGATCGATCAAATCGAATTGATTTTTATTTATCCTTTGAGAGAGTTGATTCTTCGTGCGTAAACCACACAAACACACCTCCTTTGTATTTGACTGTATAATGAATGAAGAGAATTTGATTATATAAACCTATACCAAATCAAAATAATCTTTTATCTTGTAGAATCTAAATACTGTTATATTCAGGTGCCAAAGCTTGTAAGGTAGGTATGTGTATTTACTAATATTTCTTTCCAACTGGTTACGGACTTTTAGTTTGATAAAGTGCGGAAACATGCGTGTACGCGGATTATTCAAGACAAGTGTTTTTTTTTTCAATTTTGGAAGCCAACAAATAACGAAAGAACCAACATCTGGAAAATAGGTAATTATCGTTTCTATGGCCCATTTCGGCCGATGCGACGGTGGAGGAGCCGGTGCGGTACCAGGGTTATAAGACCTCTAATTTTTCCTTTTCTTGTCTCCTGTAAACATTCGTCTCCAGTGATCATGTGCAGAGCAAACGGTCAACTTCTTCTCCTGAGATACAAAGAGCCTCATACGATTTCTTCCTCACTCATTCAATCACGCCCAGATTTCCTTGCTTACCATTCATCCATTCTATACAGACATTCTCCATACCTCGCTATTCCCCGAATGAATATAAAATTAATATTTATTTATTTTATAAATATATCAATTATTCATAGTATCTCTAAGTAAATGGACATTATCCTGGATGCATCCGCTTTGCTGTATTTATTACATGGTAACGGTAAATGCCTAATTGTAGTATTCGTCACCTCTGCGATTCATTATTGGTACAGACCAAATCCTTTGATAATTAGCAAATCTGTAAATGGGTATGAAGCTGAGGAAAGCGAGTTACGTAACTTTGAGACGGGAGATCTGTAAACGTGGTGAAGTGAAAAGTACACTGCTTCAAGTTATAACAAAGTTTATTAAAAAGTAACAAAGTGAGTGCCATCACAGAACACTGCTGAGCGCGTAGACTTCGACGAAGAAAAGAAGACGAAGTATTCGTCATGTGTGGTCGAGAACCAAGTGAAAGAAGTTAGAAAAATAGTAGAAGTTCGAAGCTGGTCTTGCGCGGGTTGAACTTTGGAGTTTGTTAGATTGTTAGCGGGGATGATCGCGGTGCGCAGTGGTTGGTTGATTAGGACTTAAGTAGGATTGAGGGAGGTACAAAGCCGAGCGAGAGCAACTCGTGCCGGTGTGACTTGGCAACAGGATAGATAGCCGCCGGCTGCGGCGGCGCTGTGCAAACCACCAGCCGGCGGCGGAAAAGACCGCGGGGACGGACACACACGCGGTGCAGAAGGTCCGCCGTTCGGAGAAGTGCATTCGAACGTCGAAGGGTACCGCGGTGCTATAAAACGGTCGTGACTGTCCAAGGGTTTTAAGCTTTACCGGGGGGGACGAGCAACTCTGGAAATGAAAAGCAGAAGCACAATAAAGCAATAAAAGTAAGATAGCATAGCGATAGGAAAGCCTAGAAGAATTTACAAAACTGGAACCTGGTCCTGGACCTGGTCAACCTCACATTACTACGCAAATCTGAACAGCGCTTTGGTATCTGAATGGTACACATGTACCGAAAAAATGAATGAACTAAAGAAATATATGAATTTTGATTTCTCTGCATTGACATGCCGGAATTCTCATAAAGTTGATATAATGTGTGTTTAGATATTTTATTAACCAAACTGCTTGCAAAATACAATTGACAAGTGTGTGTTGTGAATTGAATAACAATTTTCGTATGGTGAATTCGTTTGTTGTACATGTGCGTCAAATTTAACTAGGAGTGATATTTAAATATTTTATAAATATAAGAATAATAAAGCTAAACAACTGCACTAAATAAAAGGGCATTACGCTAGACGCATCAGCTTTGTTGCACCCATTCTCAGGACAACAGTAAATGCAGAAATATTCGCTTCGACTACGATCGCATTGGTCCAGACCAAGACCTTTGATCACCATCAAATCTTTAAATGTACATGGTGCCAGCCCACACTCTCGGGAAATTTTAAAGCCATCAACCTCTTAAATATAGGAATTTTAATGATATCACAATTGAAACCTTTGAGACAAATACATACTATCCTTCATGATATGGGTAACACATCTATCCGAATGTGAAGGACATTCTTTCAGCTCATGTGGTTCACATTCGATGTTTGCATGACGCGTGCACTGATAGCACGATATATTATGGGCATCTGCTCCTAAAACAATAAAAATGAGGATAAGACCAGTAATTCAATTTCCCAACATATTTCCTCGCGTTATAGACAAATTCAATTTTTACGATGATTCAATGTATTAATCAATTTCCTTTTCTTCCTTGAAAGGATCATTTTTATCGTTCTTATACCCAATATACCAAGGATAAAGATAATGCTTCAAGTGTTAATTAAATTGAGGCAGTTGTATTTTAGTAATTTTATCCATTCGATAGTTTCTGGAGCTTTGTTGGATGCTGTTGTCGCCATGGTGAGGTTTCATTTACCCTCACTTCCGTTTTCACAGTATAGCAAATTTCCACCCCTCGAGCACGTGCGCCCGGAATTGCCTGGTGTGGTAAGAGCTCCTGATGTCTCTGTTCGCATCTACAGAACGACGCCGTTTTCCTGTGAGTTCCAGATATCGATCGTCCCGAAATGCGTGCCCAGCCAGTCCTGCCCCAACCCGCGATCAGTATCCCGATCTCAACTCATGAACTCACGACCATTCATTCAAAAAGCAACAGTGCTTTTACATTACATCGTAGAGAAAACGTTTTATCTTGATTAGTTAGTCCAGTTTTTATTCAATGCATTAACTTTATAAATTCTATTTCCCCCAATAACTAGTGCATGAAATTTAATAATTCATCAAGTGTGCGAAAACCATACCCACGCAATGCACGATAATTTGTGGTCAACAAATTGGGCATGATTATAGGGTTTATAAATAGATAATGGGGCATACAATGTCATGGGGCAAATATAAACTTGTAGTTTGCCAATATTATTATAAAGAAATATTTCTGTAATTTGTCGACAAATAAAAATAATAGAGATACTACGAAAAATTGCACTATAAAATGAACAAATAAACATTGAAATACTTATGTAAGCAAATTACACAACATTTTATTGACACAATATACATTTAAATTTTTTTTTAATGCAACATGTCTAGAAACGTCTTTTTGGCATTCTAAAGTGATTCACAACTATTTAAGACAAAATATAGATGTTTGAATCAGTGAATTGTCATTTTAATTATTATTGGGTATCAGCTAGATTTCAACACTGCTCAAGATTAAGAACTTACCATAAATATAATAAAGTACAAACATGATCAAAGGGCACCATTGACTTAATGATATTGCCATAGTAACTTCATTCAACTATTTGTTACTTGAAAATTATGTCACTTGTCTTTTGTTTAATCACAAAGAACGTAATTATTTTTTTTGAATTTGAGCAATAACAACTGCGCATCCTATCGAGAACACACGCGCACGAAGAATGACCAAGGATCGCGTTGCAGGATTGCACGCTTAGTAGGACTGATTTCCTCCCTCTCTCAAACGAATCAAGCGGGGGTAGCATGTAACGCTCCTTCCTGGCAAGTTATTTACGTACTTGTTAATCTAGATAATTATTAGATACTTATTATAATTAACCCATGTTCACAAAAAGTTTCTATTCTGAATAAATGTTATTTTTCTGTAAAACTATTTTTGCGATTAAATAACTTAAAACATTAATTTATCCAAACTAATTACACGTTTTGACGCAAGTCAACAATAGTTTTATTTACTAAGTTAATTAAAGGATTGCTCTGCTCACCATAAGGACCCCGGATAGAATCCTCGCGAATATTGAGCAAAATGAATTCTTCTTATTAATAGAATACATTTTTTACTTAATTAGCTCTATTCAATTATTTTTAATGCAATTAGTCCTATTAAAGACTAATGCTATTGATGAGAAGAATTCCTTATACTCTGAATACCGATAACCGAATTTAAGAACTAGGCTGGATATTTTCATTTTCTAATATAATTACATTGAAAATGAATTGAATGACCACAGAAGTGGACGCTCGGTAAAGTCAAATAAAAAAAATTAAAATTGTTAATTACTGTTAGTGTAAACGAGACACTGTTGCTACAAGCGAGGCACAAGAAGATGCGCAAAATAACTATTTTGCTTTCTTCGTCAATTTGTTGTTATTGCTGATAAGCCATATACTAACACCAACATTTGCAACAAATTTAACAGGTTTAACCAAACGTAAATATGATTGAAATAATGGTGTAACTAATTATCATACAAATTGACATTACGGTTGTACATCTCGTACGCAGGAAGTCGAAATCGACATTTATTATTAGTTTGAAAATATGCGTGCAATTGTATTTACCTCAGCGGTAAATGTTCAGCAAGTGTGTGATACGGTGGTAGGGTCTCTGCTTATGGAACGAAGAGTAATAGGTTCATGTATTGCTTTCCAACTTTTTAATTCACTTATTAGAGATATTTAATCAGTATTTTTAAATTTACTACTATATATTTACAATCTTAATTTTAACCTTTGAATTCTTGAGACTATTAAATCTGCTCCTTTTGAATAAATTGAATAAATTATTTTGTGTTAAACCAAATTCCTCAGGTATTTTATGCGTCCGGGAATTATAGTAAAATACAAGTAAACATTTTTTATTGTTCGCGTTTCGTGTTTTAACTTAGATAATAATTTTAAATAAATTGCTAAATTATGTAGAATTTGATCCCAAGGAAGAAGAGCCTGAATTTTCATCTTTCAGACGACTGTTAATGTAAAATAATGGAGGAAAGGAAGAAATATTGTTAGTTAAAGTTTAACTAAAAATATTTATTCTTCCTGGTCTAGAAGCGATTCCCAACGAGAGAGGGCCGCAAAGAAATCAAATATGTCTCGTCAAAAATTGTAAAAACTCAAGATAAGTTGCAATTTTACGCTCTACTGTAGACACATCACGTTATGCCACCAATTATACTCCAGAGATTCAGGAGAGGATACGCCACATGGTTGGTTTCTTGAAAGTAAATAACGCATAAACCAGTAACCAAAAAATCAGCAAGAATGAATTCTGAGGAAGAAAAGAAAATTGTCTCTTATCTATTAGACCTAGGCTGTTGCCTTAATTGTTCAGTTAGATATTTGTGCGACAAATCTTTAGAATTTTCAGAGTTAGACGACTTTTTAACCAAGGTAAAGGAACAAACTACCAACTAATTCAGTCTAAACTTTTCAAATATTTTCAGAAATTACTGTCCAAAGAAGTTGATAATAATGAGGACGAAAAAATTAAAAGAATTAGAACAAATTCATGCATTATCTGCCTGGGTTTGTTACAAGATAACATGCTACAAGAGATTTTAAATTGTCCAGACCTTCAGGCTGCTCATAACTATGACAACCCAATGTTTTCTGTTTCAATTAGCATGCCGGCAAGTATTTTGTTAAGGGAACACAGTATGAGGTTGCATGTTGTTGAAAAATTTCCAACCTTTTTTACAGATGGTAAATACTTCACTATTAGAAAAAATATGTAATAAAATAACATCGAAAACGTTTTAGATAATCTGGAAATTCCCATAAACCGAGTTTGGAAGATGTTTGTGAAAAACCCACTAGCAAAGTCTCTGCAGAAAGAATTTCAAGCCTCTGATGTTGGTGATTTCTTCGTCAATATCACAGCAGAATATGCTGATGATATTACCGAATTGAAGGCATTGCAAGCTATGCAACCACAGGATTTTTTAATTCGTTCATCACAACATCGTAAATATCACGGTGAATTATATACACGTAAAGGTGTACTACAAATTCTAGCCAAAACCTCCGAGAAACTGTTTTGTATGCATTCACCCTGTCCACCTGAGATACCCACTAATTTTCTCACTTGTAAGTCGATAGAATGCAAACACAATTCCGTGTTTATTGCGGGGAGATATTGCAAGTATTCACGAGAATTGAGTCAATCTCCGTGGATCGTGAATGGTGTGAAATTGATGGAGACTTCCGTACAAGAAATTATCTTCGATGTAATCTCTGGCATCCTTTCAACCTCTTTGAACAACTTAAAATTCGCCTCAAGTGGTCGTGAAGATTGCGATGTGCGTTGTTTAGGTAAAGGACGTCCATTTTATATCGAAATTCTTGACCCGAAAAAAACGCAATTCTCGTTTGAGGAATTTCGAAGAATGGAAGATGATGTTAATACGTCCGAGTTGATACATATTCGCGATTTGCAATCAGTTTCAAGAGCTGATACGAACTATATAAAACAGGGAGAGGAATCTAAAACTAAAACATATATTGCGCTTTGTGTGATTAAAGGCAATGTGACTGATGCAATTATAGATAAGATTAATTTCCATGGGGAGGTAGAAATTGAGCAGAAAACGCCAATAAGGGTTTTGCATCGACGTCCTTTGACAGTTCGGCCGAGAATGATTCATTCAATGAAAGCTGTACGAACAGGTAAGTCGTCTGTACGATAAATATCACAATGTATGATATAATAGCAATAACCATTTTTCAGATGTTGAAAATTGCTTTGAGTTGAAAGTCGTAACACAGGCTGGAACTTATGTAAAAGAATTCGTTCATGGGGATTTTGGACGTACAAGACCAAATATCAGTGAAATTATTGGATGCGAAGTAGATATTGCTGCACTTGATGTTATATCAATCAATTTGGATTGGCCTAAAGAGATTGTTTGTGACAATGTTTGAACCTGTTTAAATAAATTCGTATAACTAATTGTTCTAATTATATACTGATATTTTACTTATCAATCAATCTTGTTCAACAATTGACCATTTTCACAAGCAGAGTTGGATCGCAAGTGACAGTTTACCCTTGGACAAGAAAAGGATTACTTAATGATAGTTCGACCTCTGTCTATACTTTACTGTCAAGGCAGTTAGCAGTCAATGATCGAACTATCCTGTCTAATCATGATTTCTTTTGATAAGAAAATGTAGTTAAAGTGGTTGCATAGAAATAGAATTACTGCAACCGAACTAATGGAACCAACAATAAAAATAAATACCGCACATGAAATCATAACCTAAATTCTGCTTAAATTTTATGAAATGTCATAATTAAAAAAAAACATCTGTCTCGTATGCCGTTCACACAAGTTGCGACTGGAACTTCCTGACAAGAACTATAAATAAGCAAGAAGAAACTAAACAATAATAGCTGTTTCGGAACATTAGAGTTTGCTAAAGTGTTAATAAATTGTAAAAATGGTTGTACGGAAATATGAAGACGAGTTACAATATCTGGAAAAGATGAATGACCACTGCTGGAGGATCAAAAAGGGTTTCCAGCCCGGTATGAACGTAGAAGGTCGGTTTTATGTGAATAAACATCTGGAACAGTTGATGTTGGACGAATTGAAGAACGCCTGCAGACCAGGTCAGGTCGGTGGCTTCCTGCCTGGTGTTAAGCAGATTGCAAATGTTGCTGCATTGCCTGGTATTGTTGGGCATTCCATTGGTTTACCAGACATCCATTCTGGTTATGGTTTTGCAATTGGAAACATGGCTGCATTTGATATTGACGATCCTAAATCTATAGTCTCTCCAGGTATGTCGTATTTTTCTTTTGTTGTTGGTTGTATTAAATTTTCTCCTAGGTGGTGTTGGATTTGATATAAACTGTGGCGTTCGCCTTTTGCGGACCAACCTGATGGAGAAAGATGTACAGCCTGTAAAAGAACAACTTGCTCAGAGTTTATTTGACCACATTCCCGTGGGTGTAGGATCGAAGGGAATCATTCCAATGAATGCCAAAGACTTGGAGGAAGCTTTAGAAATGGGTATGGATTGGTCTCTTAGGGAGGGGTATATTTGGGCGGAGGATAAAGAGCATTGCGAGGAGTATGGGAGAATGTTGAATGCAGACCCTGCTAAAGTTAGTCAACGTGCGAAGAAACGTGGTTTACCACAGGTAAACACTAATCAAATATTTAACTTAACTTTGGCATAACCAAAACTTTATAATGAAGATACAAAGTATAAATTTTTAACCATTTTCAGTTGGGAACTCTAGGTGCTGGTAACCACTACGCCGAAATCCAAGTAGTCGACGAGATCTTCGACAAATGGGCCGCCTCCAAAATGGGCATTGAAGAAATCGGTCAAGTGTGTGTGATGATACATTCTGGCAGCCGTGGTTTTGGTCACCAGGTTGCCACCGATGCACTCGTGCAAATGGAGAAGGCAATGAAGCGCGACACGATTGAGACTAACGATAGGCAGCTAGCTTGCGCGCGTATCAATTCCAAGGAAGGCCAAGACTATCTCAGCGCTATGGCGGCTGCTGCTAACTTCGCCTGGGTCAACCGCAGTTCCATGACATTCCTAACACGACAATCATTTGCCAAACAGTTCCAATCGACGCCAGATGACCTGGACATGCATGTTATCTATGACGTATCGCACAACATAGCCAAAGTTGAGCAACATATGGTTGATGGTAAACCACGTACGTTGCTCGTACATCGAAAGGGCTCAACACGTGCATTCCCACCCCATCATCCACTTACACCTGTAGACTATCAGTTGACTGGACAACCGGTTCTCATCGGTGGTACAATGGGTACCTGCAGCTATGTGCTCACAGGTACTCAACAGGGAATGACCGAGACGTTTGGATCGACTTGTCACGGCGCAGTAAGTTACTTTTTTGTTTTAACGCTATGTAGTATCAACAAGCAACGTGAGGCAAGTTGGCGAAAAAAGGGACCAAGAACGGTGTCTCTAGACAGTCTAAGAGACACGCCAAATTGGCGTCTCTAGAAAGACCATGGATAAAGCACATTGCTAGCTCTACTAGTTAGTGTAGGCACGCCTTAAGAAGAACCCCCAAGAACTACTTTACATAACTTTTTATCCTCTTTAGGGACGTGCTTTATCCCGCGCGAAGTCTCGAAGAAATATTGAATATACCGAAGTTCTTGCGAAACTACAGGAAAGTGGCATTTCCATTCGAGTGGCATCGCCGAAACTTGTAATGGAAGAAGCACCGGAATCCTATAAGAACGTCACTGATGTTGTGGACACATGCCACGCGGCTGGCATCAGTAAGAAGACGATTAAACTACGGCCGATTGCTGTTATTAAAGGATAATCAATGTTCTATTTATACCCACCAATGTAATTAATAAGTAACAATATATATTTAATCGCATTTTGAAAATTCGCTTGAAAACTAAATAAAAATTTAAGACATTAAATAGTCATCGTACCCAAAATTTACCAAAACGATTCGGTCTTAACCTATATGAACTCTCCTCGAGTTTAAATTAATGAAGCAAGATCAGAAAGGAAGGAAGTTACTTGTTTAGTACAGCCATACGTGCGGCCTCGTCCTCTGGGTACATCTTGTTCATCTCGGCATTCGGTATAAAATGATTAATATGAAAGTGGCTAAATTGACGACCCAGATCGTGCATCATCAGTAACCAACCAGGATTTGTCGATATCAGAATGTTTTCTGTAACAAAAGATAAATGTTAAGAGAAACATCTTCAGATGTCAATTTTTCAAAATGTGTTTAGTTTATTAATTCAAAGCAAGTAAAAGTAAAAAACCTGAAAATTCCAGAATGATTTAAATTAGCGGAATCAAATCGATACTCTGCAATTTTGACACCGCTAGTTTAAACGACTTTGGTGATCATGGCTTCAGCAAATTTCTAATGTTAAATAATTAGTCCTTACCTTCGGCAACATAACGAGTGGAGCCATCGTCGGCGAACACATAATAGAACGGTTGATTTCCCTTGCGCTTGAGCTTCTCGATATTCATGCAATCCTGCCACTCACGGGTCGCATTGCACGTGGGCGTCCAATCGGTGATGACGGCAATGTAGCGAAAGAGCTTATGCTGCATGACCAAGCCGACACCGTACATCATTTCAACGTTGGCAGGTCGTAGTTTAGGTTGCTATAAACACACAAACACGAAAAGAAATCATACAATACCTTCACGCACAGCTACAGCAGTCGTGGTTGTAATAGCCAGCCAACCTTCTCATGAAGACGCATATTCAGACGATTTACTTCATAATCGTTCAGCGACTGCAATAGTGTTGCAGACTGCCAATCCATGGTATTTGTAATAATATCTATAATATGGTCGACACTCATATTTGATGAAATGCACATCCGTGCTAGGACCTGCAGATTATCGTTATTTGGTGCAACGAGGACACTCAGCTCTAGCACAGACCGCATTGAAGTGAGATTCATGGCTAATTGCGGTGCTGCTTGAATTGCGTTTTCTAAATTTGCAATCATTCGTTGTAATACCTAAAAATACAGAAAATACATTCAACCTAACCAAAACTTAATTTCACTCAATCGATGTAACTTTACATACCTTAAGGGGGAATTTAGATTATTTAAAAAATGTCTGATGCAAGAATTAAATAAAAGTTCCAAAAAATGACTAAGTTATGATCGAAATAGTTATTTATTGAAAGATTGATTTAACCTAAACTTGCTGAACATAACCTTATCTAATTTCAGCTAACCATAATGTACTTACATCAACAGATGTAGCTCTAGGAAGTTCATCACGAGGAATTCCTGGACGGGCATGTCCTGAATAAGGACACACACCACGTGGCATCATCATTCCTCGATTGGAAGCATTCACATACAGCGTCCTGCTACCACTAGCAATCCCCATTCGCTTATACCGCAATAAAAAGTGCGAGGGATTGTTTATCGGTTCACAATTCACCCCCAAACGCCGTGCGACACTTTCATATATAATACACAGCAAGATAGGCAATCCAAGCGATCGTTGCAGTACAATATTCATGAACGAATTCCTCGGATCGTAGAATTCACCTTCATTCTCAGCGAAGCGATGCTGATCATACAAACACACATTAATAGCAGTGAGAATTTCTTGACAACGATCGACGTCGAACTGATGTTCCTTCAAATTTTTCGCTCTCCATTCGTTCAGAGTCTCCACAGGAAGTTGAAAAATGGGATGTTGAGGATTGATCCGCATTAATTCTACCTTCGACATTTCTGCAAGTTCATCCAACTTGGCGCATATATCCGCATAATCAATTGTAATCAAGGGTTGACACCACTGAGCCACAAATGTTGCAACTTTTTCCAAAGTTCGTTCGCACTCAGACAGACGCAAGAAAATTACATAATCCTTGGATAATTTATGATGTCGTACGAATTGCAATGCTTTCATCGCGTAGTAACAGAGTGTTTTGTTACCTGGAGTACTAAAAATCTCAATATTTAGAATATAGGTTAAGTGTTAAAACTATTTTATAAATACAAGAAAGGCACTTCTTTAAAACTTGCAATTGCAATGTTGTCTTTGTTCAAAAAAGACCTAAGATATCCTACAGCTATTTGATAAGTTTGTGGGCAGTCATCGTTAACGAACTGCCTCCATGAGGCCAGTTCAGAAGGACCAACATCTTCAATGCAGTAGAAACGGGCAGGCATTTCCTGCAATAACTTCCTAATCGAAGCTCGTACATCATAAACTCGCTTGACTTCTTCAAACCAATCAATTTCATAACCTTGAATGTATGGTATATATTCAGGCCAACTGTAATGAACCTACTAAGAAGAGATTCACATGATGCATGTGCTTTTACATACGTATTGCGGTAAAAATTACTCCAAATTTGACTGTTTCGTAAAACATTCAGCAGATACTTGCACGTTGCTCCTGTATTAAGTAAATCTTTCACGTTCAGCCCACGATTGTTCAGAATATTTTCAATCATTTCAGTTGGTAGCTTATCCATATTTATGCTAGGTCATTTACTTTCCACGAAATTTTAGGTCGGTAGTGAATTCTCAGCTGAAACAAAGAGACTAGAGCGAACTTATATTTTACAGCTGTTCCTGTTTGATATTGCGACTTTGACATCAATTTTGAAATGTTCGAAAAGTATAAACATTAAAACCATTAACAATATTTCACTAATAAACTCACATTAAATCTAATAAATGATGAATTACATACTTTCTTGGACGTTCTGCAGATTAAACAAATTTTATACATGTAGAAACATAACCTAAATTCTTAAAAAATTGTGTAGATTTTCACTTTGCACAACGTTGTTTGTTATTAACAGTTCCAATAACAAAATGTATAAGCTTCAAACGCCTATTTCGAGACAATTAAATAATTTACCTCTAATAAGAAGGCTGTTACATTCGGAAAACTCTTTAAATTATGATGTTATTGTAGTCGGTGGTGGTCATGCAGGAACAGAAGCTTGCGCGGCATCAGCAAGAATGGGAGCTAAAACCTTATTAGTTACACATAAGAAGGAAACTATAGGTAAGTCCTATCTACCTTAAACGACAAATATATATTACTCCTATTAACAGGGGAAATGTCCTGTAATCCATCTTTTGGTGGCATTGGAAAAGGACACTTGATGCGAGAAGTGGATGCACTCGATGGGATATGTGCAAGAATATGTGATTTATCTGGCATTCAATACCGCGTAAGTTAATTAAATTATTCCTTGAGTTATTAAGTTATAACCAGTACATTTTGTTAATTTGTGCATTTCGACGGCTTTCAGATATTAAATAAACGGAAAGGGCCAGCCGTTTGGGGACCCAGAGCGCAAATTGATAGAAAACTTTACAAAACTCATATCCAAGATGAAATATTTCACAAAACGCCCAATCTGGATATTTATGAAGGCTCTGTTGAAGATTTAATTACGTGTAATGAGCATACAAACACAAACAATCAGAAGGTTGCTGAGTGTCGTGGTGTAATCATGCAGGACGGCAAATTAATAAATGCTAAAACAGTGATTATCACGACTGGTACGTTTTTGAATGCACAAATAAATATTGGGTTAGATGTGCGACCTGCTGGACGAATGGGCGACACTACATCAATTGGTTTAGCACAAACCCTCGATCAAATAGGTTTGAAACTAGGACGAATGAAAACCGGAACTCCTCCACGCCTTTTGAAATCTTCAATTGATTTCAGCAAGTGTGATAAACAATTTGGTGATATTTCACCAATGCCGTTTTCTTTTATGAACGAACAAGTTTGGATTGCTGTATGTGCACAAACAATATTTCACATCGTATTTTTTCAAAATGTATATTTTATTTCAGCCCGAAGATCAACTTACATGTTTCCTCACGCAAACTTCACTAGAAATTGAGAAAATTGTCAAAGCAAACTTACACGTAAATCGTCATGTCCAAGAAGAAATTACTGGACCGCGTTATTGTCCTAGTATAGAGTCAAAGGTGCTGCGTTTCGGTGGAAGACAACATCATGTATGGTTGGAGCCTGAAGGCATTGATTCTGAAATAATCTATCCGAATGGGATATCCTGCACGTTGCCCGAGAACTTTCAGGTGGATCTTGTGAGAAAAATAACGGGCCTTGAAAGAGCTGAACTAGTACGTCCAGGATACGGCGTCGAATATGAGTTTGTTGATCCTAGGGAATTGCATCCGAGCCTACAGTTGAAGCGTGTGAGTAATTTATTTTTGGCTGGACAAATTAATGGTACTACTGGTTATGAAGAGGCTGCTGCACAGGGTATTATTGCGGGGATTAACGCGGCTGCTAAGGTATGTTTTCTAGAGATAATATTCTTTTCTGCATGATTTTGAAGTCCATGCAATGAAATAACAAATATTGTTCAGTTCGATCCTTCTCGATATTTATTGTCAATGGTCAACTTCTTCGCCTGCATGTAACATGCGGAAGCTGCAATTTTTATTAATAATTTCGATATCGAAAAGTATTTTTTGAGATTTTGATACCCCTTCGTCTTATAAGTTCCCGCAGTGTGACTTATAAAATATATTTAATTAGGTTCTAAACAAGGATCCCCTAATTATAAGTCGTACAGAAGGCTACATTGGCGTTCTGATAGACGATCTCACAACTTTGGGAACAAATGAACCCTATCGAATGTTCACCAGTCGTGCTGAATTTCGGCTGCTTCTTAGACCAGATAACGCAGACTTGCGACTCACGGAAAAAGGTTTTAAAATTGGGGTTGTCTCACCTGAAAGAATGGCGTGCACTCAGAAAGTCGCCGAGGGTTTACAGGAAGGCATCGCACAGCTAAAAACTTGCATCAAAACTGCCTCCCAATGGTGGCATCTTCTAAAAACGCCATGTAGTGTGAATCACAGCACAAAAAGGTAAGAACACCGAATACTTATCATTATTATCATTTATTATATATTTCTTCTTTGCAGTGCTTTTGATATGCTGCAAACTGGCCACGGACAGATAACACTTTCAAAAATTTGCAAAGTTCAACCTTCGCTCGTGAATCTCTGCGCGGATAATAGACTTTCCCAACGTTTGGAGATTGAAGCGTTATATGAATATGCAATCCAGGCGCAGGCCGGGGAAGTGGAAGAGGTGAAACGGGATGAAGAACTGCATATACCTGTAGACTTGGATTACAATTCGAATTCTTTAAACTTAGGTTTTGAGGATCGGGAGAAATTGTTGCGAGTACAGCCAGCTACTGTAAGTACATCCACCTTTTTAACACGATCTTACAGTTTCAGAAGACCTTTATTCACGTTGATAGAAAGGAATAAAGGTAATATATTATAATTTCAGATTGCGGCTGCAAGTCGAATTCCAGGCGTTACACCATCAGCTGTTTTACGATTATTGCGATTTGTTAAAAGTATAAATTAATCCATGTGATAAAATAAAAAAAAAACTTGAAACTTTCTCGTGTATTACTCAACTATTTTTGACCGATTCATTATCATAGGGTCAATTAATATTATTTTATATTAATCATATTATTTGGTCAAATTCATTTATTAGTTAGATGAACACGTAGACCTTATTGAAAATTGGGTAAACATCATGAAGGACTTGAATTTTCATTGCACACACGACATTCTCTTGACGTAAATAAAACACATTTTTTGTTTGTTTTCGAAATAATATATAACTTGTAAACGATGCAAACATTTGCACCTGCAAAACAATAACTACTTATTTCACAAATTAGTACTTAATGCTAAAAAATCGCTATACATTATAATATTTGGAATGTAATTGAAACTTAATTATACATATCTTTTGTTAGGTTTAAGTTTTCGTCGGCGACAAAAAGACAACAAACGAAAGCGAGATAACCGAGTTCAATAACAAACGCTGTTAACAACATTATACACTCTTTAAAAATCGAATCTTATCCATCATAACAAGCACATATATAATTTCTATAGTTTTGTGATTTTCGTTTTGAACAGACTTGAGAGAAAAAGAATAATAATGAATTGATATGAGTGTTGAGTTGCATGTAATCTCAACTAACTGGAAGGTAGACCTAACATTAACATTCACCCATTTATGCCGCTATTCTAAGTTTTCGCTAGCATTGGAAAGTCTGTACATTGTTTGTAAGTACGCATTGTTCATTCGTCGACATGAAACAAACACGCATTAAATTGATGCAGAATGTTTCAGTGCTTCCACTAGACATTCAACATTGTTCCTAAACATCTAATTTTCGTACTTTAACTGAGCCTAGAGTTTACTCTATGAATGCATTTACGTTTGTCATCAATTCGATTCAATTTCATTGGTAATTCCCAATAGTTTCTTTGCCAGACAAATCAAAAATATGAATAGAATGTTGTCGGCTTTCAACTCTATACTATTTGCTTCCTTATTGGTATTCTAATGTATTATTTTATAATATATTTTCTGGTATATGTCTGCTTAAACGATATTAGTACGACTTGGGATTGCTTCGTGTTTTTGTAATTGGTGTGCAATATTACTGTGTATTCCATCAATGTGCTTTGAAAGCTTAGAACTGCACCCAGTTGGCGTTAGCTGACGGTGACGGTTGTTGCGGTGGTGGATTCGCC
>WSZQ02000015.1:1242736-1258031 GCA_019419845.2 Weissflogia rhopalogaster
AATGTGCTTTGAAAGCTTAGAACTGCACCCAGTTGGCGTTAGCTGACGGTGACGGTTGTTGCGGTGGTGGATTCGCCGAAGTGAACTCGCCCCATGAGTCGCCGCCGGTGCCGGCGTCGGTTGGCTTCGGTGCGTGTGCCGGAGAGCCGGCCGGAGAACTGCCAGGTGGTGCGGGCAATCGTCCACTGCCACCTGGTGGTGGCGGAAGTAGGCCTAAACCGCCAGGTGGTCGAGATTTTGCTTTAGATTGCTCCCCATCACGTTTCTGGAAATAAAATATGTTAAAATCCTTGAGTAAATCCTTGAAAAGCATGCAGCGTATGTTTGACAGAGTTGAAAGGTATATGGATATAAGAGGGCTGAGTGGGAATGTGGAGAATACGCAATCGATGCTATTTATTAACGCAGGTGGGAGAAAAGGGCGGAATGCTTGAAATGGAAAGGGGAAATGATAGAGAATGGAAGTTTTCAAATACCTCGGGTTTATGATTAGCGCGAATGGTAAGTGGGGAGAGCATGTGAGATGGTTACAAGGAAAAACAAGAAGTACATGGATGTGTGTAAAATAGAAATATATGGGATGCATGTGTCAAGCCGTGACTGTTGTATGGTGTAGAAGTGTGGGGACTGTGTGAATGGGAAGCCCTAGAGAGAGAACAGACGTGGTTCATCAAAGATATGATGGGCCTCGAAAGATCCACTCCCAGGCATATTGCACTGCAAGAGATAGGGAGAATGACTGTTAAATTGGAGGCGGTTTGCAGGGTTGTAAGGTTTGAATGCTTTGGGACTTAAGAGTAGGAATGTAAGAGAATGTTTGGGAGGGGGAGGGGAAAGTGTGACAATAGTGAAGAAAATTGAAGGTGAGAAATGGAAGCGGAGGAGAGGGATGTCAGCTTTGTATGGGTACATGTCAAATGCCTAAAACAAGGTTTTGAATAGTTATATTTTTATATATGAGTTATAACGCTTATTAAATCTCCTAGTAGAAAATAAAACAGTATATTTTGCCATGTTCCATGATGTACCGTTTGATAACAGAATCAGAAGTTTAAATTTTGGGGGACAATGCCTGCCACATCGGTATCAGTGCCGCATTGGTACATACTCGGTCTGCGGCAATTGCTGCCCTTCCACAGAATTTTAAGCAGAAATAGCCACGATTTAATAAATAGTGCGAAATTTATTTGTGCAGAACACAGTGAATCATAACTTAAATATCTGTAATTATATCGTTATCTTTTAAATGACAAATAAAATAAGGCGAACCAAGAGTAAAGTATTCAGTTGCTTGTCAAATATAAATATTTGTTAGCCTTCTATTTTAAAATATCCAAAGTATTTCCAATAAAAGTAATTAGCAAAAAATAACTTACAGTGATTTTCATATCAATCTTGATCGTTTGACCTTCCTTGAAACCAAGATCCAACGAAGGACCGCCACCAGCAGGCTCTTGGCTAATCTGCTGTTCCATCTTCACCCATTTGAAATGATCCTGCAGCGCCACGTTCAAATCAAACGAATCCGAACGATCACCAAAGCCAAGGCCAATATACGCCGTCCGTCCGTTATCGTCCTGTATCCGCAGAACGAAATAGCGCGATGAATCACTCACCGTTTCGAGCGCGATACCCGGATAGGTCTCGATAGGGCATTTGGCGAACAGTTCGCCGTTGTTCTTGTCTTCCAGCTTGATGCAGCACTCTTTGCCCTTGGCGACCAACCGCATCCGGCCTGTCCATGACGGCTCAGCTAGATTCCAATCAGCAGCTCTGCCATAGAACAATATACAATTATCATCATGTAGTGACACCAGACGAATTGATAACAGAAAGGGGGTGGTATACAATGCTAAGTGATTATCATATCAGCTGCCTGAATATTATGTTGGTAGGCGTGTACTTTTACTGCAAGCCGTTTTGCTGTGCTTGCTGTTTGGCTTGGAAGTTTCCACGGTCAGGTTGAATTACATCGCTCACCTGTAATTTCGATTCGTTGAGCGCGGCGGTATGTTAAAGACAAACACCTCCGGCTTCACCAGTAACACACTCTCGTACACGTCCATTGTTTTCGGTCCAAAGCGTTATTAGCGTTTCTCTTCGTTATCGGTCCACACACGATTGTTTAACAACACAGTAGGCACGAAATAAGGAAGAAAACTAGCGACTACTGACGAGAAACAGATGTTTAGACTGGGGATTGCTGGTGATTACTTATCCATGCAGCGCCCTCTTTTCCAGCTGTTAGAAACAAAAAAGTAAAGTATTCTCAGCAACTCAATAAACAAATCAACATTTTTATATTTAAGTAATGATTCTAGTATATTATGCCTTAACAAGAAAGATCTTTTAAAATACCAGATTTTTTTATGCAGATAGATTTAAACGAAAAATTATCAATTTAAATTATAATACGTGGCAACATCTCCTTACATTTCTTATAAAAAAATTACAAACGCTTCTTTTGTTTCAAATCAACAAATCATCTACCTGCACCTTTCATATCCTCTTTTCAGTGGTTTAATATAAGTTTTGACCAAAATGTCGTCATGTATTTGGATTCACTGCAATAAATGTTGCAATTTTGAAGAGACATCATTTTACGTTACAAAGTGTGCTCACGTTCTGTGTACCAATTGTTCTGAGCGATGTCGTGAGTAACATTAATTATCATTAATCAGTAAAAATTAATTAAAACTTGCCAAATTAACATGTTTCTAATCTGATGCAGGTGATATAAAAATGTGTCCTGTATGCAAAACACAATCAACGAGTTTTATGCCTCTGGACAAAAACGCACCAAGCAGTGTAGTTCAACACTTCAAATCGTCTTTCCTTAAAGAATTTGTGCAGGTATGCTAATTGACTTGGTTTTAATTTACAACGACATTTATAAACAGCATCATCAATATAATGGATTATAAATTAGGTTAAGGAATATCAGGATCAACAATGGGATAATTATCTCGCAAGTGAAAAGGCAAAATTTAGTCACAATAAACAGGAGTTTATGCGTTTACGAAAACGTTACGAAGAGGAGAAAGAAAAGACATCCAGATTGACGAAAAAATTAGAATCGGTAAGTGGTAAATAGTTTTTTGTATTGATAAATATGCAAAAATATTGAGAACATATGCTAAATGTTATTAGAATATCATGTATATTCATGTATAAAATCATATGTCGTTTGTTAGATGCGAATGGAAAGTGGACGTCCTGGTAATCAAGCAAGAGGTTCTGGTATATTAAATGCCACACCAATGAATGATTCTGATTCTAGAATACATATGTCTATGCAGTCGACCAGTTCGCGGAACATGCGTGGAAACCCCATAGTTCATGCTCAGGTGTGTAATTATCTTTAATATTTAATATTTAATAATATTTGTTTCGAATTTTTAGCGTAGCATTTCATCAATAATGAGTGATAGCAGCGAGAATCGTGGTCCGAGATATTCAGATCATATTCTAAAATATACGAAGAAAATGTAGATATAGGCTTGTAAACATTATACATATTTTTCCATTTTAAATATGTTCACCTTTTTAAATTAAATATACGCGCCTTTAAAAAAATACTTGAGAAATAAGTTCAAATATTGATCAAACATTTTGATTGATACGTAAAAATTGTCTTTGTATTAATTTAAATGTAAATGTTAATTTTAATTCTTTTCTAGTTTTGTATTACTATGTGCCTAGGCATAACTATAAATATACATATAATTGAAAGTGTGGTACAATTTGTTATTTTTAATATCAATCCGATCCCTACATACCCCTTACCCTTTTTTTCAACCAACCACAAGTTCACAATAAAGTGGCTATAAGTTTTCTCTCAAAAGTAAGAGTAACAAGATACAGGCAAACATCCTTTTACATCCCAAATAATGCAAAATACTAGGAACAGGAGCCATTTGATGATTAAAATGAAAGCTTAACTTCCATTTTAAATCAAGCCAAAAGGCTTGGATGACAAGACAGTTGTTTGAAGAATGGTTCACTTTTTTATAACAAATCACTTCTTTTCATTATTTGATAATCTCAAAGATAAGAAAGAAGGAACTATTTAGTAATAAATTGTAAACAAATTACAATGTAAATATTTAAGATAATAAATCATTTGTATCAGTGAAAAGTACCGTGCTTGTAGTCTCCAGACTTATACAACCAGTGAAGTTCCCTATGAATGATTATGATTTTCACCGGTTACTATTAACTTTACACCAATCTTACTATGGCAACGGACGTTACTTGGTAACTCTTAGTTGTCAAAACAGTCTCTAACAACACCTATCGTACATTCACTTCGAAAACTGCAATGTCCAAGAGCAAGACGCAATCAGTCTCCGGGCTCAAATCTCAACGTCGTGCTGTGCATCGTGTGCAAGTCTTCTTCAATGGCGAAAATGTCACACCTCGTGCAATGCCTGCCGCCGCATTTAAGGCCGCCCGTGAACGCCGCCTTAACAGCTCCGACATGCAGCTCTCGGCTCGCCAGAGCACGATCAACCAAACGATGATTCAGGCAAGCCGACTCTTCATCAACACCAGTACGGTCCTGAACAACACGAACGCTTTCCGCAGCAACATGACCCTAATGATGGGCACCGTCGGTGATGTGATGATCGATACGACTAGTCTTCAATCATCATCGGCCGTCGAGGATATATCACAGGCAGTGGGCGAGGACGAGGAAAGCAGCACGGATGTTTATAAACGACCTCCGTTGCCGATGCCAGAGTATGTGTCCCTCATAATCAATGAGACGCAAACGGAGATCTTCCTGGACTTGCCCTCATCCACTGTCGACAAGGACAGCCCGGAAGGCGAAGCCACCGAGGAGGATAACCAGCTCTATGAATATCTTACTGAAGGACGTGGGAAACATCGTAAAATGGTCGACGCGAGTGTTCAGACCGTTTCCGTTCTCACGAAGACCAAATTCACAGACGCTAATAAGGTGAAGTGCACTAATGATTACTCGTTTGTCTCGGATTGGGAATTGTATGATACATATAAATTGGAAGAAGAGGGTGAACACAGCTTGGCCAATTTAAGTCTAACGTCGATTGAGAAGGATACGGCCTTAACGAAGGAGGATATTGAGTTGATAAAACTATCCAGGAACCAACGCTATATGGATTCCGTGTGCATTATGCAGCGGATACTGGCAAATAACGTCTTCAATGAACAGCAGAAGAGATACCGGGGTTTGGCGGATCCCAGTCCCTTTCGGGAAGACATTGAGTACAATTACCGTTTAAATTTTCTATGGACGTTTGCTAATGATGATACAAGGGGTATTATATTTTTACTCTTCCACGTACATATAGCTCTTCCGTGATCTCAATCTACCTCTTGTTTTTATTTTAAGCAATGCTTCGTTTGCACTATTTTAAGTTTCGCAATGCCTCCTGACTTCGTCAGAGGCGGATTAAGTTCATGGGGCCCCACAGGCACCCCTGGGAAGTCGAAAAATGCTCAAGGGAACCCACGTTTGTGATGTGAGTCACTAATGTCTAATTTGAACAAACTGGGTTTACATTTTCCTATTCCCTGTCCGGTTATCAACTACTTGGGGCCCTTCTTTACCGGCGGATACTCTTTCAATACCGAGCACCTAGGCATACAAGACGCCCAATGCTTAATTCGCCACAGGTCCTCGTTCACTGCTCCTCTGCAGGTTCCCTTCTTCAGATCTAGTTCTATTTTCTAGTTTGTTCTCCACTTTTCCGCATTATTGCGAAATCAAATTCTGAACCTATTTCTATCTAAGCAATCATAATTTCTTTTCAGAAATTAATTTCTAATCAGATGCTAGGATCCTAATTCTAACAAAATATTTGCAGATCGTTGCGTTTCGGCCATGTGTTTCAACCGAGTGAACACCGACATACTTGCCGTCGGATATGGCCGTTTCTATTACGACGATATCGTTACAGGATTAGTAATGCTCTGGAACATAAAAAATCCTGTGCAACCAGAACGAGAGTACCATTTCAATACACCTGTCACATCCTTAGATTTTAGCAATCAATCTCATAATACTCTCGCAATTGGGTTCTACGATGGAAGTATAATCGTAATCGACGTGAGTTCACGTGAAATTTGCATATTGGGTATCAACTGTAAAGCTACAACCCAACTTTATGAACCAATATGGCAGCTTAATTGGTACACGGACGTAGACTATTATAAAGGTTATTCCGAAACGTATCCTATTCAAGAGGCCTCACAATCCATTAAAAATTAATAATTTTGTATAGGTCAAGAGTTTCTCGTGGCCACATGTCAAAATGGACGTATCGTGAAAGTAGCCCTTTCCAGACAAAGCATCAAAGTCAGTAGCAGCCAGCTAATGCAAATTACAAAAGCTGAGGGTAAGTTAAAGGGCATTGAAACACTACGAAAGTGTGGATCAAAACGAGTCGACTCCTCCCGACATTCCCCGGCTCTCGTCTACACAGCCCATCCTGTAGATCCGCGGCTTTACTACATATGTACAGCCGAGGGTATAGTACACAAATGTTCGAAGAACTATTTTCACCAGCATCTGGACCTCTTCCATGCTCATGATGGTGGTATATACACCATGGAATTCTCACCGTTCTGCAATAAGCTTTTTTTGACCTGTGGGGACGATTGGGCAATTCGTCTGTGGTCGGAGGGCATTGCCGAACCCCTCTTCGAGATTAAGAAGAGGTGGACCGGAGTACAGGGGGTTACTTGGAGTCCGTCACATTCAACGATTTTGGCGAGTATCTCTGGGAATGAGATCTTTATCTGGGACCTTCAGAGAAAGTCATATGATTCTCAGAGTTCCACAATGTCACCGACAAAGTCGCGGAATACTCTATTAAAGTTTACTCCCGATGGTAGATGTCTGCTAGTGGCAGATATTGATGGGAATGTGCATGTATTTTCGATGGAGGATATGCCTTTCGCGGCTTATTTTCAGGAGAACTTACTAACACAATCTATCAAACGAGCGTTGATTACGAGGCCAGATTTATTAAATAGCATTGATAAGTTAGATGGATTGAGTTTTCACAATTATTATCGTGAATAATTGAATGCAACATCAAATCTTACTTCTAATGTCTTTGTTCATATCATAGGTGGCATTCGTAATATATAATACAATTTTGTATGATTTTCTTCTCAAGCTTAACTAGCTTAACTTAACAAGCTTAACTAGCAGTCTTTATTGGTTTTACATATGTTTACACAAGTGTTGTTACATGGATTGTATTATTTGTTACAGGAAAGTGTTAAGTAATAACCTGTTGATATTCTTCCCCCGGGTGGTGGTTTTAGACCACATTTAAGTCGTTGTCGCTAAATAAAGTTAGCCACTGAAACGGCAGTTTGTGTTTTTGTTTTGCTGATAGACATGGACTTATTGTCGTTATGTTCTGTATTAGTCTGTTTGGCAAAAACAAATCGTACTGTTAAAGCAATATATACCATGACATATTTGTGGCCAAACTTTGAAAATTGTTTTTTGGACAAACGGCTCAAAACGGCATAAAATCCCGTTGACACAAATTATTTATATACATGTACTATACGTACAAAAAGTTTCATTCAATTTGGTGTCGGACAATTGGAACAAACTCCTTGTTAATCATGGATTGTTTAGACCTAAACTATTCTGACTAAATTTGGTATAATTTCTTTTAAGGTCACTGGTTGGAACTCATTTGGGTTTCGCGTTGTGGATCTCAAGAAAGGTCTACGATGTGGAAACCAACGAACATTCAGTACTTTCAGGTCGAAATACAATATGAATGTGTTAACTGCTTACTCGTACGACGAAATACGAATGTACTATTGAAAGTTGAAATGTGGAATATGTGCGATCGTAGTCTCTCCAGAATTAAATTGGGCACCAATTTCAAATGCGTCGCAACAACATTACTCATAAAAAAGAATTTCAACCTCTCAGGCAGGATATAATGCATATCGTCCAGTTAGATGAATTAAGTTACATCTAATCGTGGTTTTAATAATTTTCTTCATGTCATAGATGGTGTTTGTAAAGTTTGTTTAAATTTAATTCCACCCTCTATAGCAGTGTTTCCCAACGTGGGGCCCACGCCCCACAGGGCGGTAATTTGATAATTAAGGGAGGCAATTAAAAAATGGACTCGACACGACTTTAACCCTTTCGCTTAAAATTATTTTGAATTTTAGATTTTCATTATTTGTTTTGAAATTTTACTTACAATATTTTGATAACAATTTCATAGTGATTTCTTACTAAAACTTATCATTTATATTTCAACAAAACAATTTTTAAAGGCTAAAAATTATGTATGGGGGCATAAAAATTTTAGAAATGTTAAGGTGGGGCATGGCCTAAAAAAGATTGGGAAACACTGCTCTAGAGTCTATCTCTAACAAATCTAGGGACTTTAATACTATAATATTGCGGTTATATCACACATAACCTCTCACTGACAGTGCAGGAATTGTTTATTTTGAATAGTTGTGTATATACGTTGATTTTCTTTTCTTGTGCTCTTTTATAGTAAGTGAAAATATACCGTTTTCGAAAAAAATCTATAATTTTTAGCTTCACAGGTAAACATGGATTGTTTAGATTTAAAATATACTGACTACAGTACACATATATACAAAGGGCTGCAAACATTCCTGGCCACTTCAGAGATGTCTGATATAACTCTGGCTGTGGAGGGAAAGATGTTTCCAGCTCACCAAGTGATACTCTCCCTCTTCAGTCCGTATTTCAGGGAATTATTCACTTCAAGCCCTACAAAGCAGTCTATATTCTTCATGAAGAATGTAAAACATCATATTATAAAAGACCTTTTGACTTTTATTTACGAGGGAAGTGTACAAATTCACCCTGATGATTTACCGTCCTTCATGGACACCGCAGATGAATTGCAAATTCAAGGCTTGACTAAGAATGACATGGTTTGTCAGATTCGGCCTGAGAAACAATTTGAAGTAACTGAAGTTACTTGTACCCCTGAAATTGACGGGGATCTGAGGCCAGCAAAAGTTACAAGTTCAAAACAGAAAATGAGTCTGAAGAGTCTTTCATACTCAGACCCTACTGATATAGCCGAAGCAAGGCCTGTGAACATAAAAACTAGCAATTCTGAGGATATGGATGATCCTGGAACATTTAGTGATGACCAAGGTGAAGAAAATAGTAAGTTAATCTAGTAATATTTACTGAGGGGTAATAATTTGTTCGGTCCTCTTAGTGTTGGTTAAAGTTTTACGCACGAGGCGTGGGCATAAGATAATTGCAAATGATTATCAATACTATGTTCGGGACAAGAGTGTGCATTGGTCAACATGGAGCTGCGCACGCAGACGTAGGCCTCTCGGTGGGGAAACGTGCAGCGCAGTTTTGATTCTGTCGCACGATGGACGATACTTCTTAAAGAATTTACATAATCATGAAGAACATCATCATGACGAGAGTTTAAGAGACACGACTATCATCGAGGAACGTATGTATCGTTGTGGTACATTGGAAGAGTTAAATAAATGGCGTGATGAATTAAAACGTCAGAATTTTAAAACCACGATAAACTCTCAAGAGTAGCAAATGTTGTACTTTTACTCCTATTACATAACAATTTAACCAGACGTTATTTCAGTTTTTACTATAGTTTATCACGTTGAACTATATTTTTATACTTGAATGATTAAATATATTTTAAGTGAACAATTTGATATTTGACGAACTTTTCTTATATAGTAGCGACTTCGAATCACCTAACAGTCTCAATCTGGGAAATAATAGTCTGAAAAAATCCTATGTGAAGATATGGGTTCACATTACCAATCTCTATCCTTGTTCTTCATTCCGACCAATGTCGATAGTTCTGCGCCCAGGCCCACACCTTCCACCTCAGAAAACATTACTTTTATGTTTCCTTAAACGTTCTACATAATCAGAAGAAGACACTTTCCTAAAAATAAGTCTAAATTCTTGTAAAATAATTTAAAGAAAATTGATGATTAATCATTTATATATTATTCTGTTATTGGCTGTGATAAATGTATATTCCTTGAGTGGATCCTTATCTAGCTTTTGGTTGATGATTTAATCTTGTCTGATGGTTTTACAATTTTTATTTTACACGTGCTAAGCCCTCCACAAATTTTAGTAACTAGTAAACGATCTTGTTCTAAGCTTGCTTATAAAATTTGCTCGTAAAACATTCTCAGGACAAGGAAAGGCCTCCCCCTTGGTCACCTTAGGTTAACAACAATAATAGAGGCGAATTCGTGATGCTTCGATTTAAGAATAAAATTTATCGCACCTTGAAATTTTGGGTGTGAATTTTTTTAATATGATTTTCTCATAATTTTGAAAGTAAATTGCTGATATTATGTTTTCATTTTGTTAGTTATCCCGGTCATCACAAACTAATACTTACAACAAAGTCAACATATCCTGAGTTAATATTCTTAGTTTCCTCCTGTGATCAACATATTGACCAGTAGCTAAAACTAAAATTCAAAGACCAAAGATTGAAACTGTGTTGATGCGATATTGTTTAAAGAATAAACCCTTTAATAGTCAATAAAAATACTTAATTGTAAGTACGTTTTCCGAAACTTTTCTTAAAACGAATCTGTGTACGCCTATGTTACAATAATATACAATTATTTTTTATTTCATGGATAAAATCATTGCATAGATGTAGGTTATGCTTAAGGGTGTTTTCCCTCAGTTTAACTGAAAACTTTACCTAAACCCTTTGACTTTCTGACTCAGACCTAGTTTATTCCTGATGATTAACAATATGGATGCCCGAAAAATAACATAGCCAGAAAAAAAAACATATGACTTTATTCTGGATCAGTCAAAATCATCGAACGAGCTAAAATCCGATTACAGTTGAAAAATATTATCAACTATACCTAATATCAAGAAATAGATATAAGAAAATCCCATGAAAAAATGTTTGATCAACAAGCCAAACCTGCAAAACATGAAATCAGCCAACTAAGCCTAACAAGTCATGAATCTATAAAAAATAAACGGCATAACGTGTAGGGATCCTGAACCATTATTTGTAGGGGTAACAATAGCCCTATTCATGCCCTGCGCGCATGCGTATAAGATACCAATCTTTGTGAGAAATATCTCCATCTCTTTCAGATCATTTCTAACCCAAGTCTTTTCCTTCTCGTCAGCTACCTGAATGCAGATTCGTCCATCTGCCAGTCTCAGTGTGCTCTGCACAGTCCATGTTTTAGAAAACAGCGTACAAAATAGTTACGCGTGCTTGTTTCAATGACTTATAATTCTCACAGAGTTCTCATCCAGCTGAATTTCACAGTCGTAGTTGAGTACTCTCAAAGTTAAATCAACAATAATCAGCACTGGTCAACATAATCCTAATTGTGAGTACAACACACAACACAGTTGCTTAGGTTATGTATTGTTTGGACGCTTGACTATCAGAAAAAAGCCGCTAAAACGAGCAAGTATAAACAATATCATTAACTCCCACAGAACATTCAAGATGTGCACGTACGATTTGAAATACGACGACTACAGCACGAACATAACGAATGGCCTGCAGTCCATCTTGGCGACGTCGGAAATCTCCGATGTTACACTGGCTGTTGAAGGCAAATTCTTCAAAGTACACCAGGTGATTCTATCGATCTTTAGTCCGTATTTCCGTGAGTTGTTCACCGTCAGCCCAACACGACATGCGATCTTCTTCATGAAGAACGTCAAATATCGAATAATGAGAGATTTGCTGGCTTTTATGTACGAAGGCAACGTTCAGATACTCTCCGAGGATCTGCAACTCTTCATGGAGACAGCACATGAATTGAAAATCAAGGGTTTAACTGACGAGGAGACGAATGGCACTAGAAAGCCACCAGAGCGACTCCCAACTGATGTTAAGAAATCATATGAGCTGCCGAGGAAAACTTCTAATGACTTGGTAAAGAGAGCGAACGAAATTGCACGAAAAACTGTCTGCGAACAACCAAAAAAGGCAACTCCACTCAAAGAAATAAACATTAAAGAAGAACCTCACCTTGACGAGTTTGAAACCATGGAGAACAACGTCGAGGAGGCCATGGATACACCAAACAATTTGAAATTGCAGCAAATAAAACGCCAGGCTGATGGTATTCAACAAGGTGTTGCTAAGAAGACAAAAACAGTTCCTAAAATGCTTGTTCACATCACACCGGAAGTGACAGCCTTGCCAGTGGTTGCTTCGACAAGCTACAAAGAAGATAGCAATCCGGAACAAGCATCCAATGAGCTGCAATTGTTTAAACCTGAGAAAAGCCTTGACAACTTTGATCTTCATGTGAATCCCTTCAATCTTGGCTTTGCTGATATGTCTTTTGCTAATGACGAAGACGTTATTGAATTGGACGACGATATGGAACATGTCTACGCTGATTCGGAGGAATTTAAAACATTTGTACCAGGAGAACCTGGTAAGTTTTTCAGTATGTATTCTTTTTAGTTTTTTTTGTTTCATTTTTTTTCTTCTAGTTACTTTTTCTTAATAAGTCAAAATTACTAAATTTATCTAAATTTCTTAATTTATCAAAATTTCTAAATTGTTAAAGTGAGGTGATTTCGGTGTAGTTTATAATTCTTGATTGCATGGTAAGTAAGGTTAAGTACAATCGAAGGAAATTTAGAAGAGTTACGATTAACCTCAAAATTGTATAATTTGCAGTGATGGTGAAAATGGTACGAACGAAGAAAGGGCTTGCTTTGTACGCGAACAACTATCAGTATCATCGTGGAGATAACAGCACATATTGGACAACATGGCGATGTGTGCGTCGAATTTCCCCACAGGCCTGCACTGCCATTTTGGTCTTGTCTCGAGATGGACGTGCAGCATTGAAGAGTGCACATAATCATGCGCCATGCAGCTCCGAAATTGAGGTTATTGGCGCGCTTGCCGTTCAGGAGCATCTGTATAAAAATACGACAATGGAGGTTCTCAATCATTGGCGTTTGGGGATGAAGAATTCTAAGGATTTGTCAATCTCTTAATTATTGGTTTCACAATGATGTTTTTCTTCTTCATTTTTAATATTTTATTTTACTTATTTAATCGGTATAATTAAGTTACTTTACTATCATTAAAGTATTAATCTATGGTTAAATACAATTAAATAAACGCATTCCCATATGTAGTTCAGAACGTTGTCTATTTCTTATTTGATCCTTGTCTCTCATTAACAGTGTCGTATTGCAACAAGCCTTAGAAGAACGGTCTGTAAAGACATGTCTATTCGTTCCTAGTATTTATCAATGAAATAAATATCCCGACGAACTTGGTACCGTTTAAGGGTATATACACATAGCATACTAATATAAACCAATGTTGATCAAATCTGAATATTGCCTAACCCTCATATTTAGTCTTACTTAACCCTGTCTAACCTTATCCAACCTAACTTGATATCCTAACCTTAACCGGGCCAATTTAACGTTATCTAATGTTTTCATACATCACCTTACCGTAGCTTGCAAACCTACCTATACAATTTACCAAATCAATATAAAGCGATCTGCACGACACGCACTCTATTTATTGAATTTTTGTTATTTGGTATTTTCTCTCATAGTATAAGTTCAAATATCCACGCACTCTATGTTTTTTTTTTTTAATTTCGGGTTCCCCCCTTTTTTGACATTGTTTTAAAAATCGTAGACATCTATGGAAAAGAACGATTGCAATTAAAAATTAAGTTTAAAGTATGCGGACACAAACACTTCTACACTACACAATTGTTTACATTAGATTAGATTTCATTTATAACAAAATATTCAAGGTTTCTAAGTTTTCATATGTGACTTCACAATAAGGTTTTTTATGTACATTTGAACCCAGATATGGCTGTGAAATCCATTATCGAAAATACATATCGATATCAGAAATATCGATAAGACTAAATGTGTACACAAATTTAGAAAATAAATAGTCTCACGCGCATGTTATCAGCGTCGTTAATATTTCAGATCTAGCGTAATTTGAGAAGCGAAAAATGATGAGCAAACATAGTTATCAATATGAAGGTCATTGTGTGGCGTGAATTGCGGGATGACTAACTGAATTAATTATGATACATAGATTGAGTTTTGACTGGGTGTACAAATGGGATAAGAACAGGAATTATGAAACTTTGGGACTGAAACGTGGGACACAAACGGAGGTTTGAATGGAATTGAAATTGATTTATGGTATAAGTTTTAAATACCCTTAGGTCGTCCGATCGTCCGTCCGCGTCGCCGCAGCCGAAAAAGTCACTGAAACGATCCTCAGTGTCGTCGGCTCCAGCCAGAGAAGTGTTCCTTTCTCTGTTGCTAAACGAGAACCGTTTTTATAGATATATTTAGTCGTACTGACAATACTTATTTTAAAATATGATAAAAAGGGGAAGTCCCCCAGAAGAACTGAGCCAGGACCGCCGCCTTATATTGACATTGCCCATATGTGGCCCCCGGAAGATCTAGAAATTTCGATCTTTTGCCCCACTTTTTCACAAAAAAGAAACTGAAGGTACATTTATTTGCGTTTGCGCCCCCTCTCCACTTGTATTTATTAATTATATGGAAATTAAGCTAAAAATTAATATATTTGATATTTCAGTTACAGTTTTCGATTGCATATCCGAAATAACAAAGCAAATTTGTGCAATCATCGTTGACAACGTCCGCTACAGTTTCTCGCACCAAAGTTTAACGTGTACTACATGGCTATGCAGTTTGAGAAAGTCAAAATGCAAAGCGAAGATAATACTCACTACCGATGGACACTTTATTTTTATGAACCCCCATAATCACGGAAAAGTTCGACTGCGTCGTCTTAAAATGTCACCCATTGGCGATCAACACGACTTTATCGTTATGGGATGTGATTCATGGCAAAAACATGGAAATTCATATCATAACTAAGGAATTCCTCCATTAGACTTCACAATAGTAGTAATTAAAATATGAATACAATAAGTATAGAATGTTGAAAAATAGTTAAAAGTATTGTACTTTTCTTGTGCCAATTTTCAGAACTACTTTAGTGTACTATTTCATTTTGATAATTTCATTGTAAACTTTTGTATGTATACATTATTTATGTAAGTTATGCATTAGAATAAAAGTATTATTCAAGTAAATACCTCGTAATGTGACTAAGATATGTGCAAAAAATAGTTTGATTGTCCCCATTTAAAATACATTGCGAAGGTGCAAAGATGACCATATCTCTATTGATTATTAATATACCCAGCCCATATTCAC